>CM062819.1:1413572184-1413829684 GCA_031772625.1 Pinus tabuliformis | reverse complement strand
ATACATATATTAGTACATTTGCACATGGAAATCAAGGGAATGAATTTATCATTAATAAATGCAATGAACCAACCAGTGATGGGACTACCACGTTCCACCCGACCATAGATTGGCTGAGCCAAGTCTCTCTTCAGCCAATCACCCCCGTGCCATATTCTAAGCATGAATGTGGGACTCATAGGACACATCAAAAACACCAATAAATGTGGATGCCACCGGAGTTATCCGCCTACACTGTGAGGAATTTGAGTGCCTCCCAGTCTCTCAGGCTTTACCGTGCATTCCATCCCAGAATAACTAGGCCCAACAGAGAGAAAATCCACCTCTTGGCTTTACCGTATATCCCGCCATTCACCGGCAAGGATTCCTAGGTCCACCGAGGCACACAATCTGGCTTTACCACAACCTGCAGTCCGGTACAGGGGTTACTAGGCCAGTGGTTTCGTGCATCCTCAGTCTGGTTCAGGACCACTACCACCATGTGTTTGTCAATTCGGAGATCCACCCCACTCAGCTTTGAATCCAATCGAGCCATCCCCCACAAAACGCATGAGAGAACCCATCTCATCAAAGCTATTAGGAAATGGCAAGGCTAGGCTGAGAATACTGTCACACCTGGAAAAACCCATGCCATGGTAAAAAAGAAACACATACAATCCATGCATGCCAAATATAGCAAGGAAAATACACATGCAAGTTGATACCTATAATGAAGCTTGTTGTAGTTGCTTGATCCTGCATCTCCCTGCTTGATATTTGCTTCCTCTTGCCTTCTTTGCCTTTCTTGCTCTAAGAAAACTCTAAGTGTCTAAAAGTATGGGAGAGAGAGAGAATAATGAGAGAGCTCCAAAGCTAATATGACCAAGTCTTCCCCACTGATCCTCAGAAGCCTTTTTATTAATGAGGCCTCTATTTTCTTCATTTTCCATTATTTTCCTTCAATTTCCTCCTCACATGCAACTTGTGACCTTTCACCTTCCTTTTCTCCTAATTTCCATTATTTTCATAAATAAACGTGCCAAGTCTCTTTAATGCCTTAGCCATTGCCTTTGCCAATTTCCTTAGCCATAAACAACCAAATGAACACACACTAGGATGTCTTGCCCACCATCTAGCTTGGAATACGTGTCCCATCATCTGTGGTATTTATATATTTTTACATGGAATTTTCACCAGGGCTGTTACACTAAGAAGGATAATAAATTATCACCAAAGTATTTTGGTCCTTACAAGGTGTTGCAAAATATTGGTACTATGACATACAAATTGGAGCTTCCTACATCTTCCTGAGTGCACCCAATTTTCCATGTTTCATGCTTAAAGAAGGTTATAGGTGACAAGCTCCCAATTCAAACAATATTACCAGAACTTGACGAGGAAGGAAAAATCATATTGGAACCTGAAGCAGTCATGGAAACAAGAACTCGACAGCTACGAAATCGATCAATTTCAGAGTATCTCATCAAGTTGGAGAACTTACCTATGGAAGATTACACATGGGAGGATGATAATTTTATATAGAAGCATCCATAATTACTCAAGCATTGAGGACAACACTTTTTTGAAGGAGAGGGGCATGTTAGGTCCCTATAATACTAGTGTATTCCCTCATTATTATTAGTGTATCCCGCTTATTGTTATTGTTGTGCCCATGTATTCCCCATATTTTTATTGTTGTGCCCCATAGAAGCCCATTATTGTTATTGTTGTGCCTTTACATTATTATTGTTATGTTGGTTATGATTATATTGTGACCCCTTAGACTCGTATATATAGAAAGGAGGTTTTGTCATTTGAATCATCAAATAATTGTTCATTTGTGTAATGTAAAGGAGGTTGCCCCCTCGAAGAGGCTTATTTTGAAGTCGTTGATCTATCTCTCCTTCTATTTTGTGAGTTGGTTGCATAACAATATGAGAGTTAAGAGGGGAGATGGTAGTACATTGTCGCAATTACTCCTCTCACAAAGGGTAGAGATTGAAAAAAATGGTAGAAGGGATCCACTCTTGGAAGACTTCACCTTTTTTAAATTTGTTAACCTTTTTGACCTTCTAATGATTAATCTTAACATTAGGGAAGACATCTGTTTGAATTAAATGGTAGATATGACAAGCTAAGCACTCATTGGAAGGTTCTTTAACTATTACATATATGAGGCTAGTCAAAGGTCATGGATGAAGGGAACATGGGAATTATAGATTAGATATGTACTAGAGTTTTATATCTATAATGAAGGTGGTTGGATTTATTTTCACATCTAATGAATACATGAATCGGGTGTTCAACAACCATTAGTTGTGAGACAATTAACTTCAACCTCTTTGTTGTTGGAGACCCGCTTTGATCAAAGTGTCAAGAAAAAATGTGTGAAATTGGGTTGGATCAAATTACTAGGACTCTCCTTGGAATTATGTTATGAAGATTTATTGAAGGATATTGAAATTTTTATTAACTCCTCATTAGATGTAGATAAAAGTTACAAATCTTAAAATTAGCCTTGATTGTTAGAATATTGGTAGAAGTAGATTTGAATGAGTGTTTAATAGAGGAAATTATGTTAAAGAATTGGGGAAAAAGCTTCTATTAGCCCATGAACTATTTTGACCTCCTTTTTTGATGTTCTTAAGGGCACATATGAAGGAAATCTAGTGTTATATTCTTAGGTGACATAGAAATCATGACCCATGAAACATCTATAGAGGTATATACCTTGCCAACATACCTAATTGAGCATAAGAACCTTGGAAGCCTTAATTGGAGCTACAATCCTCTTTATGCTATGGCATGTCTATTAACCCCCACCCCAAAAGGAATTTTTTGAATTTAAAAATCATAGTCCCATGCTTAGAAAAGGAAATGGACATGAACCCCCTTAAAATCCTAGGCCATGGGAAGGAAATTTTTCTTGTTGTGGGATTAGGAAGGGATAAAGCTTTGATTATCATCTAGGATGTTTAGAAGACAACCTTTGGCAAGTTATTGAACCCCTCTCCTAGAAGAATACTAAGAAAAAGTAAAATATGGTTTACATTAGTGATCATCAATCTCTAAAGATAGGCCACATCCCTTCGATAATTATAGATACCCCCTTTGGTTAGGATAACTAATTATGGTCCTTTTGAAAGAAGGAACAAAGGGTAGGTTAGGTCAAACATAGAATCAAAGAGAACCATCTCTAAATAAAAAGAATAAAACCCCACCTCTCCATATCACAAATTAGTAAGGAAAAAGCATCCTAGAAGGGAAACACAAAAATTTGACAAAGGTCTTATAGATAGTCACGCCCTATTGATCTGTAAATTATTATGGATATTTCACTAGATAGCTTGTCACAACACATCTACTAAAGCATTTTCGAAAACTCAAAATCTACACCATGAGAATTAATTTTTCCTTAGATTTATAGATTCATTAATTATTGTGGTATGCTTATGCATGCAATAGATAGAATATGGAAAATAGAGAACAATGAAATAAAACTCTGGCAAACTACAATGAACACAAGATATGATCTAGGAAACCCTTACGAGAGAAAACCGAGCTGGAAGGTGAGACTGCTTTGCTCTATCTTTCTCTAAATGGAAATGGATGCAAGTACAAGGGAGTAAACACATGTTTCTTGAGGATGCTATAATACAAAAACCGTCTTTGTTTTCTCTATCTCTATCGACTCTCAACTACTTTTCTCGTCAATGGAGCAAAATGCACTCGGATAGAATGGAATCTCTTTTCTTCCTAGTGGTTGGGTTATAACACAACCTAATAGCCTACTAGTGATTACGTTTGACTCCTTCAACTATTAACTAGAGTAACAATATTAAATCTTATAGATTCTTCTTCGTCATGATCATGTGGCGAGCCCCATTTTCATGAATAATGGGGGCTAAACTAGCATCCTCTTGAATCATGACGGTCAAAAAAGGAAAGTCAACTTATGGGTGGCATAACTTTTGCATACAGACTTCATTTGAGAGATTTCTTGCGTGGTTGGAAGGTATGTGAGTGTAGAATAGTGCTAGGGGGCGCAACACTTAAAGGAAAATTTTAACCCCCCAAATTTTTTTGGTTTATTTCTCAAACTACTTCTAGAAGGTTTTAGACCCCAAGTCACCAAACTAGAAAACGCTAGTAACAATGGCCATGTGAGTTGACTCCTCCAATTTTTCCACTATAAAAGCATCAAGATGGATGAAAAATAATATAAAGATCCAATCCAAATCATCTATAAAAGGGTGCTTCATGATAATAATTCCATTTAACATTAGGGCTTAGTTAGCCCTCAAAAGGATTTTCGAGCTCCACAACCTAGGAGTCATCCTCATTCAACAAATAATGGTAGAAGGAAATAAAAAACAATAAGAACTCAAAAATTATTGGAGGATTGTGATTCCATGGGAATAGATGCAAAGTGTAGATTGAGGGGGTTATCAACTAGGTGGAGAGAAAGACCGCCAAGGTTGACTAAATCAAACACTTTTGACTTGGCTATAGTAGTTTAGGTATAGTCATTAAAATTAGTAGATTCTTATTACATTGTTAACATATATAGACCCTATAAAAATGGGATAAAATTTCAGAAAAGATTGCTTGCTTGAGAGTAACTAAATAAGGAAAACATAATTCTTGGGGGAGATCTAAATTCCACAACAAATATATGGGGGAAATGTGGTGGCCTTGCGAGAGCATAGCCATTAGCTATTTTTTTATACAAACAATTTGGAGGAAAAACTTAGTGGATGTGGCTCCATGCAATAAAGTTCCTACTTGGAGGAATCTAAGGATGAAAGAAGCAAGGATAGTGAAGAGAATAGACAGGTTCCTTATCTATCATTCCCTTATCACAAACCAAGTTAGGATAAGTGTTTAGGTAAAAACAATAGTCAAATTAGATCACCATCTAAATCTTCTTTAAATGGAAAAGGTGGTAGATAAGGAACCTACTAATCTGATATAATTGTTGCTTCATCCTATTTTGTGTTATAGTAAAGTTCTCCTTCAATAATTTTAGAACATGTTGTTGGTGTCATATGTGGTCCTCTACTGCTTAAGCCTTTACAGATCTTTTGAAGGGTCGTGTGATGGATAGTGGATAATAGTGTAACACCCCACCCCAAATTTACCCACTTTTATATGATTACTAAGGTAAAAATGAGTTGATAGTTACTACGCATCACCCAACTTCCAATATGCAGTTACAGAAATGGGGTCCACTTGTCTAGAATTGACTGTAAACACCCAGAGACACATGATCACATTGTTATCAGCCTAAATTTCCTTGGTGATCATTTTCTCTGAGCTTAGACCACTCCTTGACCTAGGTTACTTCTCAGTTGCATAGATACATGCCTGTCGGTGTGGTCAGAGGCCTCTAGCCTCATGGATAACCCATCCTTAGTTCGGTTGTGGCTAAAATCTCCTAGTTCTGACAGTGTGGC
Organism: Pinus tabuliformis; assembly: GCA_031772625.1. Taxonomy (NCBI): domain Eukaryota; kingdom Viridiplantae; phylum Streptophyta; class Pinopsida; order Pinales; family Pinaceae; genus Pinus; species Pinus tabuliformis. The sequence goes on along the minus strand of CM062819.1, from coordinate 1,413,824,249 downwards.
CACAAACCTTGTTACAAAAATTTAGGGCCAGTATTCAAGCCAATTGCCGAGACCTTTCCAGAAATTTGTCAACAATATGTATAAGTATTCATGTTTTCTTCTTAGGCTCTATTGTGGCTTATGTTTACCCAACACATATTATTAATTTATACAAATGTTTTGTGAGTATGGTACCTGTAGGTCATAATTGCATAGTTTTCTCATTGTTTTCATTAGTTTCAACAAATGTTCATCAGGAAGGCTTGCTTCCCTATCATAATAGCTACGATAAAACACATATTAGATCATGCATGCATATAAATTATCCAAGAGCCTATCAAACCATGAAACATATCAATAACAAGATCACTTCATACAACATGACATGCACTATGCATGTAACATACACTTAACCAATAATGGAACTATGACAAACCAGTAACACAATCAACACATTAAACCAAAACTTGTGCTCATTGATTTTCATTAAAGAATAACATATATTAACATATGCATAATTCCAACCAAGACAAGGACTTCCACGTTCCACCTAACCATAGATTGGGCTAAACCAATCCTTTCTTCCCGCCCAATCACTCTTGTGCCATATTCCAAGCCTGGATTTGGGATTACATGGGATAAACCAAAACATAACCAAACAGAGAATCCAAAGGAAAACTAACTCCACCCTCAAACCATAGTGATTTCACCTAACACCAGTTCCAAAAATCACTAAAACCAATACAAGCTTAGATGCCTCAGAATTTCTTCACCATACCCAGAGGATTTTTCCTGTCTCCACCCACCTATCAAGGGCTCACCCGGAGAAAACCATCTCCACCCTCAACCATTAGGATTTTCCTGAGACCACCTCAACTAGGATCCAAAATCTATTGGCATCCAAAGCTCAACCCAACAGGAAACCCACTACACCATGGCTATCCAGGAAATGGCATAAGGAAAGGTTGTACATGACTGTAAATCTAGGAAAAATTACATGCCAATGACAACAAAAATGACCAACAAAACAATGCATGAACCATGGATTCGAATCCTAGTAAGATAATCAAACATGCACACTATTACTTGCAAAAATCCTCATGTTGGATGCTCTTTTCTCTATTTGTTTTTTGCCATTTCTAGTTGTTGTTTAAACCTTCTTCTTGGCTGCACTTGAATTCATCTTGCGTTGCTTTCTTTCCTTGCTTGTCTCTTGCTAGTGTCCCAGTCTTGTAGCTTCTTCATCTTTTTCCTCTCTTTTTCCCAAAAGAATGCTAGAATGTTCTCTCCCCATTTTTTTTTTTCTTCATTTTTCCTTGCATGCATATTCTTTTACTATTTTTATCCTTTTCTCGTCTCTTCCTCTTCCCCGCTTGTTGAAGTGGAATTTCTTTCATTTTCCTTTATTTCTTTGTAATTTTTGCCTCATGTCCTTGTTGTCCTGTAATTCTTAATTTTCCATTTATTGCCTCTTGCCAATGCAATTTCCATGGCCAATAAATAATTAACCACAAGTGGATCCCAATGTAATGTTTTTCCCTTCATTCAACTTGGAATACATGTCCCATGACCTTGGTTTGATTTTTGCTTTTATAATGTCCATACATTATTTATTTACATGGAAATTTAGCATGGGGTTGTTACATATTGCTGAGCCCCAATTTTTGGTACAATTTGGGCTCATTTGGCCTACTTGCTTTGCTCAAACCATTCATCTTTTATTGCTTATGCATTCATTTCTTGGTTTATTCGTGTTGTTTGTAGGAAGAAGGGTAGGCATTCTATCTACGTGACTAATACATGATGATTTCAGGTTTTTGGCATTAAAAGGGAGCAAATACCACGAAAAAGGAGACAAGGAGACAGTAAGGTGGCACTGCTGGTTTTTAGGAGAGGATGTCCACAGTCTTGGGGACCTTCCTCGTGATTCCCACCATAGCTCCGAGCTCCAACCAATCTCCCCACCGAGCTTAGAGGCAGCCAACCGTTCTACAGGAACAACAGTTACAATTGTTCTACAGGATCAGCAGTTTAACCTTCAGTTGGACAGCCGAGCTCCACAAATCAAGGAAACCTGTTGGATTATCATTTTTCATAAATACTGAGGCCGTAGCCTTTGATAGGAGCTTTTTGAACTTTTGCATTACTATTGTAATTTCGAAGTACGAGCTACAGCTCGGTGTTGGTTCTTTTTGTAAGCCAGTTTTGGCATGACATCAGATTTTTGGTTATGAATAAAGGCAGGCAGATTTTGATCTCATTCTGAGTTTCTAAGGGAGCTATAGCTCTCAGTTTAGGGCCCAACCTGAGAGCAATAGACCTCCTCTGTGTTGTAATGTTATTTGCCTTTCGTTCCAGCACTTCGTTTCTTTGCTTTGACATGCAATTCGAATTTACAGTCTGCTGATTTAGTTTTTATGAGATTGAATAGGATTAGTTTATGGTGAATTTGCTTCCAGTTGCTTAGGTTAGAAGAGGATAGTTATAATTCATTGGAGCTCCAGAAAAAAGGTTGAAAGGACCTCACTGCCATCTCTGTTAGGGATTGGGGTGTAGCCTGAACCAACCACCCAAAACCAAACGCAGTTCTTTTCACGTCCATGCAAGCTGCAACAGTTACTTTAGTCGTAGATCCATCCATGCACTTTGGTCTTGATCATTACTTCTTCATTCCACTTCCATGCACGAGTTTCTTTCACAAATTGCACTGCTGTTCATTGGTTCAAAATAGCATAGTTAACGTAGGTTAAAGAGTTCTCGTTTTTGGTGACATGCATAGACAATTTGTTTCATCTACACTGCTCCACACCATTCCATTACCTTCCTCTTCTTGCCAACCACACCTAAAGCCACTCAACCGACCTCTGTTCAGCTCGTTTACCTTCCAGCTCTTCCATTACTCACGTAGCTCCATTTACTTAACCTTTCGTTGATCCCATCCTTCCAGCCATCAACCCACTGCATGCACTCTTTCTCCATCCGACTTCTCTGCTCCTGAGCCATCACCAGTTCCATCTCCATCTCACCTATCCTCCCATACCACTCCATCACTTCACCATATCCCAAAGTTCCCACGGTCGAACATCCTGTAGAATTTCATAGACTTCCTGTAGAACCCCTGAGTTTCCTGTAGGATCCCCTGCAGACTTCCTGTAGAAGCCTGCAAACTCGGTTGTTGAGCATCCGAACGTGGTAGACTTCTGTGGACTGATGCTAGAGATCCTCTAGGGCCTCTCCTAGCCCCCCCTGACCTTGCCCATGCTTTCCTTCCATTCGAACCGCTCCTGCACAGTCAAACCCTAATCAAAAGCATCATCACAATAAATCCAACCACTTAATGAAAATATACAAAAACATGTCTTTTCAGATGCAAGTAGCTTAGATGCATGTATTTCAGCTCACTGCAAGTAATGGCATCATTGGTAGAAGTTTCATTCACAGTTTTGCATTGTAAGGGCCTAGCTAGTCAAATTAGGGTTTACTAGGGTTTTCATGCTCTGTTGGCTTTCAGTTTCTTTCTGCAAGTAGATTAGCCTCCTTTGAGTTAGCTTTCGTCCATCACTCATAAAGCTTCTTCTGTGAGCATATAGAAGTTGGCTTGAGCCCTAGCGGACTTGTGCCAGCTGACCAAGTGACAGCTGCGACAAGAGCTAGTACTTGTGCATACAGCACCGACGCTTCCAAGTTTGTACGAACTACCGGGTTGATAAAATTAGAGATAGGAAGCTCCAGGAGTTGTAGCATTATTGCTACAATACTGGAGCCCACCATCTTTTTGGCGCCGTTGCCGGGGAAGCGTCAGAGTATTAGTAATTGTTGCTTTTCTTCTATTTTCTTACTCTTGCCTTCTGCTAAGTAGTTTATTTCATTTCCATTCTGCAAAAGTAGCATAGACATTTCCTGCTTTCATAGATTAGCATTTCCTGCTTTCATAGATTAGCATTTCCTTTCTGCAAGCGTAGACTAGCATTTCCATTCTTGCAATTTCATTTGAGCAAAGTAGATTAGTTCTTTCCTGCTTTCAGTTTAATTCTGCATCTTTCATAGTTAGTTGTAGATCAATCTGTTTCAGTTTTGCAGGTACCAAAGGAAAAAAGCAAAAACAATCAAAAGAAAAAGAAAGTCTTTTCCATTTCATGCCTCGTAGGAACCGACATAGATCAAGCAAATTCCTACCAAACACCCCCACCACATCACTGAGTCACCCTTCTCTCTTCTTTGGTGACAGTGACCCAGAAGAACCTATAGGTGAACATCCAGAGATATACAAAGATCCTATAGTAGAAGAAGAGTTAGAAACCACTCCATCTGAAGCTATGGCTGACAATAGAAGAGAAGATGAGAGAATAGAAGGTGCCTTCCCCATCCGAGAGACCAATGGAGAAATGAAAATGAAGAACATTAGCCCCTCCGCCTTACCTCACTTCCATGGACTGACTACTGAAGATCCTGATACCTTCCTGTTTGAGTTTGTTGTCCTTTGTAGAACCTATGACTATACTGAAGATGAGCAAAAGCTGAAACTCTTCCCTTCAACTCTTAAGGATGTAGCATTACGCTGGTTCATGGGCTTACCTGGGAATAGTATCAGTATCACCACTTGGGCTCAGATGCAACAAGCTTTCAATACCAAGTACAGGGATTATTGTAGGTCTAAGGAAACCAAGGGAGAAATCTTTCGGATGACCATGGGAAATGATGAGTCCTTAGAGGATTATGAGGAGAGGTTCCAACTAAGCTATAAGCGGGCCAGGTGCACACTTGACCCTGAATCCCTCAAGTTGGTCCTGCTCTGAGGAGTCCCTGAAGACCTCTTAGATACCCTTCACATGTTAGCTGGGGGGGACATTTACCAACTGCCTTATGAGGACATCAAAACTGTGTTTAGAAACCACTCCAGGGCAGCTCGGAAACGAGGTAGAGGAAACCTCCCCTCAACTAGTGTCCCTTTCTCCAAACATGAGCTTGCAAATCAATTAGAAGATCTCAAGAGTGAGGTGAGACAGACCATTGCCATGCAGCTGGACACATTCAGAATCCAGCAGAAGAAAGAAGAAGCTGAGAGAGCCTTGGCTGTCTTCTGCCCTAGGTGCACAAGGAGACACCCTAAGAACGAATGCCCATTGCATTCGGTTGAAGTATGTTTCGTTTGTGAGGAGGACCATCCCACAAATCAGTGTCCAACCTTACCTGGGTTTAAAGCCATGTACCAAGGGACGGAAGCTCCCACTGAACCTCTCTATTACCTCAACCAAAGGAGGCCACAAGGATCTAGACCTTATCAGCAGGGGATGCAAGGGGCACCTCAAGCTTATTACAGCCCCAACCAATCAACTCCTATGCCTTCCTGGGGTCCCCCTGCTCATCCTTCCTGGTCCATGCCTCCTCCATGGTCTTATCCACCTCAGTACCCTACTCAACCTACTTCTCATTCATATCATTCACATGCCCAGCCACAACCTCAATGGAATGCACCTCAGTCGGGGTGGAGGCCCCAATACAACACCCCTCCTGCCATCTTGCCTCCACCACCAGTTCAACCTCAGCCATTACCTCCTGCTCCTCCAAGGCAACCTCAAATGCCTGCTCAACCGAACCCGAACCCCAACAATAGACAGGCCCAGCAGGTGTACACTGGGGAAACCTCATGCCCTACCTATGCTGTGGAGATCCAGGAGATCAATCTTCGATCTGGAAAGACTCTACCAGATCGCCAACCTCCTCCCCCAGAGGAAGAGGAAGATAAACAGGAAAGTGAACCAAAGGCTATTCCACCCTTTCCTGAGAGACTAACAGCCACCACACAACCCAACCCAGAGGAGGATGAGCTTCTGGGTGAGCTCAAGCAGTTGTGTGTAAAAATACCACTTCTCCAAGCCATCAAGGATGTGCCAATATACAACAAACTGGTTAAGGAAAAGTGCTTCAAACACCCAGGCAGGCGGAAGAAAGATGCTTCGACCATTAATGTCATAGGACAACTGTCTGACCTGATGCTAGGACAAGTCATCTGCCCAAAGTACCTAGATCCTGGAAGTCCTGTAGTAGATGTCCACATCAATGGCACCATCATACCTCACACCTTGATTGATCTGGGGGCCACCATTAATGTGATGACCAGGGATACCATGCTCAAACTCAATCTTCAAGGTTCCTTGAGGAAGACCTCGACAGTACTGCAATTAGTAGATCGCTCCACCGTGACTCCCGAAGGGATTGTGGAGGATGTCTTGGTCTCTATTGACTCTTGGGAATACCCTGCAGACTTCCTGGTTCTGCAACCAAAGGCAAAGCTTACTGGATATCCTCTCATTTTGGGAAGGCCTTGGTTAGCTACTGCAGATGCTTACATAAGTTGTCGTGCAGGAAACATGACCATAAAAAATGGTCCCATGTCCAAGCAGCTAGTCCTATACCCTCCTGCCCAACCCTCCTTAGAGCATGACTTACCTCTCTGGTTGGAAGGAGAGGAAGACGAGGTGTACTCAGCACCTCTGTGCACCTTAGATACCACTAGAAGAGACCCCCCAACCGAGGATGACTTGATCGAGACCTTGATCCAGAATCCACCTTCCAGTGCACTGCCCTTAGAGAAATTGGTGGAGGATGCCCAAGCTAGCACCTTAGTGGATCTTTGTACAACCAACCCTGTCACTCCCAGAGTTAAGAATGTGGAGTTCGGCCCTGAGAGAGCATTAAAGATCAGCTCCTCCCTATCTCCTTCCCAGGAAAAGGAGCTGTGTAGTCTGTTGGCCAACCACCTAGATGCTTTTGCTTGGAGCTATAAGGAAATGAAAGGAGTTCATCCTTCGGTTTGTACTCATCACATATACATCAAAGAGGATTGTAAACCAGTTAGGCAACCTCAGAGGAGAATGAATCCAGCCCTTAAGGACATTGTCAAGGAAGAATTGCAAAAACTGTTGGATGCCGGATTCATCTACCCCATCTCAGATAGTGAATGGGTGTCCCCTCTAGTGTTGGTTCCCAAGAAAAATGGGAAGTGGAGAATCTGTGTGGACTACCGAGAATTGAACAAAGCTACCAAGAAAGACCATTTCCCTCTACCTTTCATAGATCAAGTGTTGGATGGACTGGCAGGAAAGAAGTTCTTCTCTTTCCTAGATGGGTTTAGCGGGTACAACCAAATCCAAATCAGCCCGGAAGACCAAGATAAGACCACCTTCACTTGTCCTTGGGGTACCTTTGCCTACCGAGTCCTTCCCTTTGGGCTATGCAATGCTCCTGCTACCTTCCAGAGAGCTGTCTTGAGCATCTTCTCGGAGCTGGTCCATGATGCAGTAGAAATCTATATGGATGACTTTACTCCTTATGGGGCCAACTTCCAGGAAGCATTGTCCAACCTGGGAAAAGTCCTAACCAAATGCATTGAGATGAACTTGTCCCTTAGTCCTGAAAAATGTGAATTCCTGATGACTGAAGGGACCGTACTAGGCCATACCATTTCTTGCCAGGGGTTGCAGGTGGATCCTAACAAAATTGCTCTCATCAAGAAGGTTCCACCTCCTCAAAAGGTAAGGGATGTTTGGAGTTTCTTAGGATTAGCAGGGTATTACCGGAGATTCATTAAAGACTTCAGCAAGCTAGCCTCGCCATTGTTTGGCCTGTTGGCAAAAGATGTGGAGTTTAAATGGACTGACGATTGTCAGAAGAGTTTGAATGAATTAAAGGACAAGTTGGTGTCAGCACCAATCTTGAGAGGTCCAAACTGGGCCCTACCTTTCCACATCCACATCGATGCCTCAAACAAAGCCATAGGTGCAGCTTTAGGACAAGTTGAGCAAAAACTTCCATATGCCATTTACTTTGTTAGCAAAAACTTGACCAAAGCTGAGCTGAATTACACTGTAACCGAGAAAGAATTCTTAGTTGTGGTCCATGCACTGAACAAGTTCCGACATTATATTACTGGTTACCAGACCTTTGTACATACAGACCATGTTGCAATTAGATATTTAATGAATAAACCAGATGTGAATGCTCGTATTATTAGATGGTTACTTTTATTGCAGCAATTTGATTTGACCATTGTTGACAAACCAGGTAGAGAAAATGTTGTTGCTGACTTTTTATCTAGATTGGATTTGTCTGCAGATGAGGATGGAACAGTGGATGACCAGATGCCCGATGAACATCTGTTTTCTATTTCAGTACTCTCTCCATGGTTTGCTGATATAGCAAACTACCTTGTTTCAGCACAGTTCCCTCTGCACCTATCTTCCAGAGAAAAGAGCAGAATCATCTGAAAAAGTGCCTCATTTACTTGGATCGGGGGCAATCTGTTCAAGCTTGGCCCCGATCAGATCTTAAGGCGTTGTGTAAGGGAGGAGGAAGTCTTTGATATCCTCCTCACTTGTCATGATGGGCCTTGTGGAGGACATTTTGCAGCAAAAAGAACTGCCTTCAAAATCCTGCAGGCAGGCTACTATTGGCCCACACTTCATCAAGATGTCAGAAGATATGTCAGCCAGTGTGACCAATGCCAAAGAATGGGGAAACCGACCCAAAGGGATGAGATGCCTCTCCAACCTCAAGTGACTCTTGAGCCATTTGAGAAGTGGGGCATGGACTTTGTGGGCCCAATCAACCCTTCTTTGAGGAAAAGGTCTTACATCATTGTGTGTACTGACTATTTGACAAAGTGGGCAGAGACTAAAGCAATCAAAGCAGCAACAGAAGAAAAGGTTGCCGAGTTCCTAAGAGAAAACATCTTCTATAAGTTTGGCTATCCAAGAGAGCTGGTCACCGATCAAGGGAGCCAGTTCACATCCAACCTGGTTGAAGACTTACTAGCTCATCACAAGATCAAGCATAGGACTTCCACCCCCTATCACCCTCAAGCAAATGGGCAGGTGGAAGTTACTAATAGAGCATTAGAAGGGATCTTGACTAAGGTGGTGAGCAGCAGCAGAAAGGACTGGGCAGATCGCCTGGTTGAAGCCACATGGGCTTACAACACCACTTGGAAGACCACCACCGGCTTCACACCTTATGAGCTGGTCTATGGGAAGAAAGCTTTGCTGTCTATTGAGTTTGAATACAACACTTTGAGGATGGCAGCTTAGCTAGACCTAGATCTCAGCCATGCACAGCAAGAAAGGTTATTGCAGCTGAATGGATTGGATGAGCACCGAATGCAGGCCCTCCTTCACTCAGAAGTGGAACAACTTCATAGAAAGGTGTGGCATGACCAACATCTCCATGACAAGCAATTTCAGCCGGGAGATTGGGCTTTGTTGTATGACTCCAGATACAAAGATTTCAAGGGGAAGCTGAGAACCAGATGGCTAGGACCATATGCGGTGGAAAAATGCCATGACAATGGATCTGTCCTTATTCGAACCATTGATGAGGAAGCCATTCCCATGCTTGTCAATGGGCATCAATTGAAGATCTACAGGAGACCTCTCTCAAGACAAGAGTTCATCAAAACTATGGAGAAATCTGTATTGGTCATAGAGAAGGGTTCTGCCTCTGCTTTTGGCATACCCTGAAGGATTTAAAAAAAAAAGAGAAAAAATAATAAAGATCCTTGGGTGAAAACCTCTCTGAGGCGCCCAAGGCAGGTGGTAGGGGTGAAAACCTCATTGAGGCGCCCCTATTGTCTTTCAAAAAAAAAAGGAAAAGGTTTGAAAAAGATCCTTGAGTGAAAACCTCTCTGAGGCACTCAGGGCAGATGGCACGAGTGAAAACCTCTTTGAGGCGCCCCTGTTATCTTTCAAAAAAAAAGAGAAAAAAGAGGAAAAAATAAAAAACAATAAGCAAAATATGGTAAAATTGCATGCAGGTTGCAGATGTTCTATAGAGGAGAGGAAGCCTCTCAACTCAAAGCCAAGGGTCCTTATCATGCTGTCAAGGGACCTCACCAGCACCTCCTCCAAGGATACCCATGTTTTTTCAAGGTATGTGCAATTTTATCATGGTTTGAATCTTCTACAGGAAGATGCAGCCTTTCTACAGGAAGACGCGGATTTTCTACAGGAAAGTGCAGACTTTCTACAGGAAGCCCGAACTTTCTACAGGAAGCTCTGTGTTCTACAGGAAACTTCCTGTAGAAGTTTGGGACAGCCCAGAATTCATTTTAAAAGGAGATCTAGCGACTAAGGATCGGTTTGGACGCATGCAAGCCTCTGTTGGCACCCTTGCGCATTGATGTTACCTTGCTCCACCATCCTTGTCGACATGCAACCAAGTTCCCTGCACCAGCAAAGCAGATCGATGAGTTCTCGCGGGACAAGCCATTTTCAAAGATAAACAAGTGCTGAGATCTCATACCACAGGCATCAGAAGCTCCGGGAGCGTGATCGAAAGGCCAGATCCTCCGTCGTGCAGCATGCACCCAAGGAGGAAGAACTGTTACGAGACACCCCGCGGGAATCCTGTAACAATTGAACCTGCTAGAGTGGATACCATTCACAGCACCGCCATCTGCAATGAAACGCGGGCGCATGCAACCAAAGCATACACTCCATCGTCGGCAGCCTGTAACCATGAGCCTCCGGGTCTGTGTAAGTTCGCATGCAGCAGGTAGATCCACTCACCATCGTCCAAAAACTGGAAAAAATCGTGTGCAGCCACGCAGGTAAGTGTCTCGACCCTTCCTTCCATCAAATCGCATGAATTTTACTTTGAATTGTTTGCACAGCGTAAAAGTGAATGGTTGAGCGGCCGTATGGCCAGTCGACTAGCCACGTCGGCTAGTTATGGTATAGTTGGATGTTTGGGTGGCGGCCACGAAAAAAAGAATGAGCAGCACGCACGTGAGAACACTCCCGTCGGAAGCAATGAGTTTAACAGAAAGAGGCGGCGGCAGATCTGTGGGGATGGATGCGGCAGCAAGTGAATACGCAGGCGAATGATGGATGACGTCGCCCAACGGTCCGGCGGGGACAGCTCACCCCCCGCGCCACGGATTGCGCCGATTCAAAATCTATTCGGCTAGATTGTGCGCATGCATTTATCAACCACCACTTCAAACTCGAGTGGCTATTCTGATCTCTTCTGCACTTTGATACGCCGAACTTTTGGCTACCAGAACGCCGGTGAAGCACACCTCGAGCGCAGGCCAACTACAGTCCTCCCCGAAATTTGCGCACTGCTCCTACAGGAACACAGTTTCTACAGGAACGCAGTCTCTACAGGGACGCAGTTCTACAGGAAGGCGGGTTCCCCACGTAAAAAAGGTGACAGAAAAAGGTAACCCTGAAACTCTTCATGCAATTGGTTTTCAAAGGTGGCAGGATCATCGTCCACAGTCTGGTCATAAAGATATCGGTGAAATTGTTGTTTGCTGTGCCTATACCGTCGTTCTACAGGATGTCAGTGTAATTAGATTGTGTTGAGATCCGTAGGGATAAATTTTATGGATTATGTGCATGCTCTGTCTCAATAGACCAAATCTCTTTCGCATTCGCCACTTGTAGTTAAAACAACCGTGTTCATCATGTCGGGTGGGTTTATAAGACGGGAACCCACTGATTCAACCAAATTAAGTGAAAACGAGGAAGTGGTAGAACTCTTCACACGGGTTCAATGGATATCTTTTTGTGATAAATTGCAGGGTTACGATGATGAAGTAGCAGAAGAATTTTTGCAGGCTCTGAGGCCGAAATCCAAGACACTGGCCACAGTGAACTTCAGAGGTCTAAGCCTCAAGCTCACCCCGCAATATATCAGTCGAATCACAGAACTTCCTATGGGTTTGTCGTGGGATAAGGAAGAAAGAAAGCTGAGCCAGCAGGCAAAGAAAGAATTCTTTCCACCTGAGGAGGAATTCTCGGAGGACAAAAATGGAGTGCGCAGAACCAGTTTGCTACCACCTTGGAATGAAGTCAGTTTGCAAATCATGAAATATATAACTTGTGAAGGCCGTTTTAGCATCGTGTATGCATGCCACTTTCGGCTGCTCATTGAATTGAGGCACCGGATTGATCTTCCTGTAGAACAAAAACTTAGCATCCCTTATTTCCTGTTGCAGTCTCTAATGGAGTGTGCCACAAAGCTAAAAGAGGGCATACCAGATCAGATAGCCCACCATGGGCTGATAAAGCTTCTTGTGGAGGATGCGCTGCATTCATATAAGGTTCCCCTCTCATGGGAATCATTCCGGAATCTGACAAGAGATGGAGACATTAAAATGTTGATTGAAGAAACGGGGTCCTCCAGCAGTGAGGAACAAGAAGCAGTGGCCGAGGGGAAGAAAGAAGCAGCCCAGAAGACCCCGACCACAGTGTAGAAGAAAGAACAAAAGAAGAAGCATGAGGAAAAGGATGACAAAGAAAAAGGTGGCACACCTATCTTGTCAGCAAGAGAAAAGAGGCTGAAGAGCAGAATGGACAAAGCTGAGGTGGTCCACGTCAGCCCAAGTACCTCATCAGCACCTGCAACCAAAGAAAAAAGCAAAACTCAGGCAGCTAAGCAAGCGAAGGTGGAGACACCTGTGTCTACAGGAAAGCAGAAACAGGCTTCTACAGGAAGCCCGAAAACAGAGACAAGGGCTTCTACAGGAAGCCCGAAATTGGAAAAAGGGGCTTCTATAGGAAGCCCGAAAATCATTGAGAAACAGGCTTCTACAGGAAGCCTGAAGACAGAGAAAAGGTCTTCTACAGGAAGCCCAAAATTGGTAAAGAAAGGATCTTCTACAGAAGGCCCGGAAGTGGGCAAAGCAGGGTCTTCTACAGGAAGCCCGAAATCTGAAAGGAAGGGGCCCTCTACAAGGAGCTCTGAGAAAGCAAAACACAAGAAAGAGAAGGCTGGAATTCTCGAAAAGGAGGCAGCAGCTGCGCTGGCCGTCCTCAGTACACCTCCAAAGCCGAAAGAGAAGAGAGAGAGGGAGACCCCTCTACCATCTGAAGCCAGGAGAAGTAAGAGGATAAACACGGGCAAGCCGCAGCCTCCACCCAACAGCCAAACCATTTTAGGGGATGCCCCTACTTCACCCAGTGCAAGAAACCCTCTAAAACATCAGCCACCCCCGAGAGGGGAAGCCCAAAAATAACTTCCTGGACACGAAAAATAGGCCAATCGCCTTCCGAAGCCCGGCTCAAGGAAATGGAAAAGGGGGAAGAAGCGCCACCCTCGTCACCACCAGGGGCAGAAAAGGCAGGGCCACCAAAAACAGGAAAGGAAGAGCATGCTCCGGGCTCTAGTTCTCGGCCAAAGACGAGGAGCCAGAGCAAAGTTGCTCAAGGATGAGCAAATAGTTTAGCTGGGGGGTGATGATGAGCCCCAATTTTTGGTACAATTTGGGCTCATTTGGCCTACTTGCTTTGCTCAAACCATTCATCTTTTATTGCTTATGCATTCATTTCTTGGTTTATTCGTGTTGTTTGTAGGAAGAAGGGTAGGCATTCTATCTACGTGACTAATACATGATGATTTCAGGTTTTTGGCATTAAAAGGGAGCAAAGACCATGAAAAAGGAGACAAGGAGACAGTAAGGTGGCACTGCTGGTTTTTAGGAGAGGATGTCCACAGTCTTGGGGACCTTCCTCGTGATTCCCACCATAGCTCCGAGCTCCAACCAATCTCCCCACCGAGCTTAGAGGCAGCCAACCGTTCTACAGGAACAGCAGTTACAACTGTTCTACAGGATCAACAGTTTAACCTTCAGTTGGACAGCCGAGCTCCACAAGTCAAGGAAACCTGTTGGATTATCATTTTGCATAAATACTGAGGCCGTAGCCTTTGATAGGAGCTTTTTGAACTTTTGCATTACTATTGTAATTTCGAAGTACGAGCTACAGCTCGGTGTTGGTTCTTTTTGTAAGCCAGTTTTGGCATGACATCAGATTTTTGGTTATGAATAAAGGCAGGCAGATTTTGATCTCATTCTGAGTTTCTAAGGGAGCTATAGCTCTCAGGTTAGGGCCCAACCTGAGAGCAATAGACCTCCTCTGTGTTGTAATGTTATTTGCCTTTCGTTCCAGCACTTCGTTTCTTTGCTTTGACATGCAATTCGAATTTACAGTTTGCTGATTTAGTTTTTATGAGATTGAATAGCATTAGTTTATGGTGAATTTGCTTCCAGTTGCTTAGGTTAGAAGAGGATAGTTATAATTCATTGGAGCTCCAGAAAAAGGTTGAAAGGACCTCACTGCCATCTCTGTTAGGGATTGGGGTGTAGCCTGAACCAACCACCCAAAACCAAACGCAGTTCTTTTCACGTCCATGCAAGCTGCAACAGTTACTTTAGTCGTAGATCCATCCATGCACTTTGATCTTGATCATTACTTCTTCATTCCACTTCCATGCACGAGTTTCTTTCACAAATTGCACTACTGTTCATTGGTTCAAAATAGCATAGTTAATGTAGGTTAAAGAGTTCTCGTTTTTGGTGACATGCATAGACAATTTGTTTCATCTACACTGCTCCACACCATTCCATTACCTTCCTCTTCTTGCCAACCACACCTAAAGCCACTCAACCGACCTCTGTTCAGCTCGTTTACCTTCCAGCTCTTCCATTACTCACGTAGCTCCATTTACTTAACCTTTCGTTGATCCCATCCTTCCAGCCATCAACCCACTGCATGCACTCTTTCTCCATCCGACTTCTCTGCTCCTGAGCCATCACCAGTTCCATCTCCATCTCACCTATCCTCCCATACCACTCCATCACTTCACCATCTCCCAAAGTTCCCACGGTCGAACATCCTGTAGAATTTCACAGACTTCCTGTAGAACCCCTGAGTTTCCTGTAGGATCCCCTGCAGACTTCCTGTAGACGCCTGCAAACTCGGTTGCTGAGCATCCGAATGTGGTAGACTTCTGTGGACTGATGCTAGAGATCCTCTAGGGCCTCTCCTAGCCCCCCCTGACCTTGCCCATGCTTTCCTTCCATTCGAACCGCTCCTGCACAGTCAAACCCTAATCAAAAGCATCATCACAATAAATCCAACCACTTAATGAAAAAATAAAAAAACATGTCTTTTCAGATGCAAGTAGCTTAGATGCATGTATTTCAGCTCACTGCAAGTAATGGCATCATTGGTAGAAGTTTCATTCACAGTTTTGCATTGTAAGGGCCTAGCTAGTCAAATTAGGGTTTACTAGGGTTTTCATGCTCTGTTGGCTTTCAGTTTCTTTCTGCAAGTAGATTAGCCTCCTTTGAGTTAGCTTTCGTCCATCACTCATAAAGCTTCTTCTGTGAGCATATAGAAGTTGGCTTGAGCCCTAGCGGACTTGTGCCAGATGACCAAGTGACAGCTGCGACAAGAGCTAGTACTTGTGCATACAACACCGACGCTTCCAAGTTTGTACGAACTACCGGGTTGATAAAATTAGAGATAGGAAGCTCCAGGAGTTGTAGCATTATTGCTACAATACTGGAGCCCACCACATATATCCCCAAAGTGCCATAAATGGTGACATTCTTTTATGACATATGGAAGGATGTGTTGTATCACCATTCTATCAATGGCAACCATTTGAACCATTGTGCTTGTTTATCAGATGCAAAGAAAAGTAAATATCCTTCCAAACGTTTATTCATGATCTTAGTTTTCCCAACAAATTGAGGACGGTAAGATGAGATGTGAGCTAATTGAGTACCCAAACAAGAAAATAATTCAATCCAAATATATCCAGTGAACATTGGATCTTTGTCATTTACAATAATCTTCGTATTCCATGTAGATTTTGGATTGTTTCCATGAATGCTTTTGTCGTTGTAATTTCTTAAAAGGATGAGAAAGAGAGTGAAAATGGGCATACTTTGTGATTTGATTTACCACTACCATTACAACATTCTTCCCTTCATATTTGGGTAAACCTATAATAATATCCATTGAAACTTTTTCCTAGTGTTGGATTTGTATCGCTAATGGTTGTAGGAGCCCTAGGGTATTGATTGTCTCTCTTCTATTTTGTTGACATACTACACATTCCACCAAAAACTTTTGCAAATATTCTTTAATACTTTCCTCCAAAAAAGTATTTCTTGATCCTATGGTATGTCTTCAAGAACCTTGAATGCCCTCCTACAAGAGAAGCATATAATTCCAAAAGTACCTTCTATTTAAGTTGAGAATTCTTACATAAGTATATGCAATCTTGACACCACAACAAATCATTCTTCCACATAATTTTTTATTACATTGGGGTCCTCCTGTAGTTGTTGAATGATCTTGCATACTTTCTCATCTTGCTTCCATTATAACCTTGCCTCTTCAACCTAATCAACTTGTGGAATGGAAATAGTGCATTGTAAACCCTTTATGTGTTCCTTTTTCCATGAGAGTGCATTTGCCATGATACTGTGTTTTCCCTTTTTATAGATAATTTCAAAGTCACAACCCAACATCTTTGTAACCCTTTTTTGCTTATCTTGTGAATATAGTCTTTATTCCAAAAAGCACTTCAAATTATCATGATTTTTTTTACTTTGAAGTGTCTTCCTATTAGGTATGGATGCCATTCCTTAACTACAAGTAGTATGGCCAACATTTATTTTTCATTGATCAATTTGAGTAAAAGTTATTTCCTTTAAGTTCACTACTTTCAAAGAAAAGGGCCTTCCTTTTTGCATCAAAATTACACCAATGCCATGGCTTGAGACATCACACTCCACAATGACGGTTTTTGGTGTCATTAGGACGTGAGTTGTACACATAACCTCTCTAAGTTTTTTAAAAACTTTGGTTTCTTCTTTAGTCCAAGAAAATGTTTCCTTCTTCGATAATTTTGTTAGAGGTGCTGCTATTTGACCCTAATTCTTGACAAACTTATGGTAATGTCCTGCCAATCCTAAAATTCCTTTGAATTTCTTCAAGGTATTACAGATTGACCCTTCCCTCATAATTTGATTTTGTTGGGATCGACTTTGACACCCTCACGAGATACAATATGATCTAAATATTCCATTTCTTGAACCACAAAGGCACACTTGGAAGGCTTTACATATAGTTGTTTCTCTTCCAATAGTGTCAAGATCTTGTTAACATGTTCTACATACTCTTCCCAAGCTTCGTTGTAGATAAGTTTGTCATCAAAAAATACTAATAATTTTTTTCTTAAAAAGGGTTTGAAAATACAATTCATCAAGATTTGAAATGTTGAAGGTGCATTTGTAAGTCCAAATGACGTAATAAAAACTCATAATGATCTTCTTGTGTTCTAAAGATTTTTTTGATAATGTCTTATTGCCTTATTCTATTTTGATGATATCTAGAACATAGACATGACTTAGTAAGTAAAATTGCTCCATGTAATTCATCCGATATCAATGACAAGAATATGATACTTATCTTTTATTGTCATTTTGTTCAATTGTTTGTAATCTGGACACATGAGCCATCCTTTTTTATAATCATCACCACTGGTGAAGAGAAAGAACTTTGGCTAGGTTGAATGATGCCATCTTCTAACATTTCTTGAACCATATGCTCAATCTCCTTCTTTTGTGCATATGGATACTTGTAAGGCCTAATGTTAGGCGGTAGATTTCCATATTGCAAATGAATAACATGGTCATGATTTTGAGTAGGTGGAAGACCCTTAAGCATCTCTCCAAATACCTTGGACTGATTGTTGATAACTTTTTGGAGATCAATTGGAGCAAAGGATACAAGTGTTTGAACATATAATGAACACAATTGTGCAATTACACCCTTGTGTCCCTTTTATAGAAATTTTGTCATCCTATTAGAGCTTATCACTTTACAGGGTTTCCCCTCGATACCTTTGAGCTCAATTTCCTTTCTTTATGAGGAAAATTTTATGAAAAGATATTGAAGGTTAAGTGTCATTGTTCCCAACGATTCTAACCATTGGACCTCTAATACAACATCAACACTACCCAATTGGATTTCAATCATGGGGCTATTTAATGAATACTTCCCCATATTCAGCTTAATACTATAACACTTCCCTGAAAAATTTATGGTAACTCCACCTGTGATCATTACATGAAATTCTAGTACTCGATATACAAAGTAGTTAATAAGTTTTTCCAATTTGTAATTAATGAAGTTATGGGTACTACCCAAACCAATCAACACTATTACCTTTTTCTTTTCGATATATCCTTTTATCTCGAGGTTTTATGGAGACCAATGCATGACAATACATAAGTGGTCTCTTTTAGCTTTAGATGTTGTGATTGTTCAAGTTCTTGATTTTCTTCATCTTCATAGCTTATGCAAAATAATTTCGTTTCTCCACATTTATGTCCCTTACTATACTTACTATCACAACTGAAACTTAGTCCCTTTGCTCTTCTTTCATCCATTTGCAAAGATTTCAACCTTGTCGAATTAGGAGAGGGAGCATGATTTTCTCTAAAATTATTAGTGACCAATTTTCTAGTGGCCATGTTTTTACTTTCAACTTTCCTTGCTAGACTAAAAGCATAATTTAGAGATTTAGGTTCAAAGAAACACACCTCATGTTGAATGCTTTCCTTTAAAGTTTCCATAACTAAGCCTAACGAATTATTCTCTAAAATGTTTTTTTACCGTGAGACTCAACTTAAGGAATTGTTAAATGTCCGCTGTAACTAGACCTTTTTGTTAAAGATTTACCAATTGACTGAAGAATGTATTTCCCTTAATGTCCTAATAATGTGATATCAATTCCTCTATAAAAATGGACCAAGATATAATGGAATCCTTTTTCCCTTTTGACAATTCATTGATACCATACATGATTATCTTGTTCTAAAAACATGGCTACAATCTTTACCTTTTGTGAAGTTGCCACTTGGTGTAGATCAAAGTATTGCTCCATTTGGAATATCCATGTTATAGGATTGTTACCATCAAACTTCCTCATATCGATATTTGGAATGTAGCAATTCCTTGGTGTTGACTTGAAGCCCTAATGATGAGGATCTTGGAGTGAAAAATCATAAATGTGGTTTTGTGATTCAGTATTTGTCCTCTCCAATTGTGATAAAATACTCCCCATAAGTGATTGAGTTCCAACATAATTGCTCTCCTTATTATCATGATTTCCTTAGATCTCAATATCTCTTTTAAGAAGACTTTCCAGGAGAAGCTTTTCCATGGAACTCATGGAGTTTTTTATTTCTTCATTCATCTTCTTTTCCATTTCATCCATCATCTCTATTTTATGGTTTTCACGAGAACCTAATAAATCCACCTTTTTCAACATACTACCATCCATTTAATTAACTTTCTTCTCTAATTTGGAGAACCTAAATTATGATTCTTCACTTTCTTCATGGGTCCTAAATGAGCCTTTAGGAGGTTTAATTGGTGTTATATTAGTCTATCCTCCTGGCATATACCCCACTTCAAGTTTCAAAATTCTCTACTGTAAAATTTTTAATTTTGCCTCTAATTCCTCTAAATTTTCCTTGTTTCTCTCCATAATAATTTCTACATGTATCTTCCTATCCTTGAACTTTTGTGCTTGTACCTTAGATTTTATTAGTTGTCACTAAATAAATTGCAAGTCTCTTGAGTGTTTTTTCTCCCAATCCTTTTTGCATCCCTTGAAGTATCTTTCACGCCTTTGTAAACCTTTGCGAGTATTTGATATTTTATAGCAAGCAAACCTATTTGGGTGCCCATGTATATTCGTTTTCCTTATTGATTCAATCTCATGTGCACTTCTCGGCCTTGTCCCTTGAAGGCACATAAAAACTTGCAAAAGAAAACCAATGTTGTTACCCATTGATTGTTTTCTACCTTGCAAAACACATCAGGGGAAATATAAACATATATACAACCTTTTACATTTCTTTGGAGCTAATGATGGAGGGTAGTTAAAATTACGAAGGGAACAAAACTTGATTTAGACTAGGGATAATATGACATGCACCTAGTTGTCGCATCCTTAGAGGGAACAAATGTGGAGACATTTGCAATGATAAATTAACTCAAGAGAACTAAGGCATAAAGCCATTAATTTGTCATTAGTTGGTGACATCATGATATGCCACTTATTCAATAAAAGTACATGGCACATGTGATATTTATAGTTAGAGTTGCGGTTCGTCAAAGATAACATTGAGAATGGACTCTTCCCTATTTTTCTATAGAGTTGCGATTTGCAAATTGTAGGCTTTATTTGCCATCTTGTTTGTCAAGGCATTGAATGAACGAAAAACATTTTGACTTGAAACTTTCTACCATTAATCGAGCTCTAAGAATTATCTTGCTCAAGTGGATTTCTCAAGATAGCAATCAATTAACCATATGTTTGATTATGTTCAAGGAGTTCCTTATTACATAGGCCTATTTTATTCCTTGTTGCTTAGAGTCATTATCCCTTGCAAAGGAGCAAGCGCTTTTGTTTGGATATGGGTGGTCTCACCTAGGCCCCACGTAAAGGCTTCTTTTTCCTTTACTTCATGGTCAAGAATAACCCCTCACACTTGCCATATCTAGACACATATTTTACCTTTTATCTCAATTGAAAAAAAAAAAATACATCTATAAAAGTATTATATTAAAATAAATATTTAATATAAAAAAAGAGACTTTTATTATGAGAGTGCAATTAATTTGGATACAATTTTGTTTTACATGTTTGTCATTTTCATCGAAATTCAATTATATATTTCTCTACTAGATCATAATTTGTACATCTTCTATAATTCAAATCTACAATTTGCACAAATTCTATTCAAATTTCAAATTATATATATAACAAACAAAAACGCAACACATTTAACCTACGCAATTAATGACCTTTTTCTGGTCAATCTTGTCCAAAATCCAATAGAGATTTCTAAAAATTACAAGGTTAAGTTGTCTAATTTGCAAAAACCGAGTACAGAAAGATTTATTAGGGTACTGAATCATATATACATTCAAAAATACATTTTAAATAATAAAAAATCACAATTTTAATCTATATATACATTCAAAAATACATTTTAAATAATAAGAAATCACAATTTTTTTTATTTTATTTTATAGAAACGGTTATGGAGTGTTTATATTCATCTTGGCTTGAATGCCTAAATTCTGGTTACATTGGGGATTTCTTTATCCTGTTGCATCTCACTACTAAGAGTGAGGATGCAACTGAAGCTTGAAGATTTCTTCCTTGATAAGGAATCCATGGAATCGATTTCAGAAATTTCCCCCGTCTTGAAGATACAAACAAATTTATTTAATAGCAAGCAGTAAAACATGGCAGCAATCAGCTTATGGAATGGGATCCCATGATTATTCTTCGTCTTTCATCTTGACCCCGACAGAGAGGAGGGCAGCTTTGTTGGCCTCAATGTTCGCCTCTTTGTTATGAGTTCTCAGCACATGGTAGTAATTCAAGTTTTGAAAAGTGTTTTCCATGCCTTTGATTTCGGTTATCAGCCTTGCTAGTTTAAGATCCAGAGCTGGGGAATTGGAAGCCATTGCGTTTATAATGATCTGGGAGTCACCTATAACATTAGCTTCATTTATGTTTAATTCTTTGAGGATCTTGAGGCCTTGAAAGAGGGCGAAGGCCTCCGCTTGAATGCTGGAAGAATATCCAAGTCCCCAAGCATAGGAATGGATTTTTTCCCCAATTGGATTTACAACAACACCTCCTGCACCAGCTTTGCCCGGATTGCCCTTTGCTGCCCCATCAAAAAAGAGAGAGTGCCTTGCTTGCGATTTGATCCAGTCTTGAAAGTCAGTTTCAGATTTCCTTATTTGCCAGTCTTTAATAGTAGGGGCATTTCTAACTGCTGGTTGAAATTGTAGTTCTAGAATTGATCCCCAAGTGATGTCCTGTTGGCTGAGATTAGAGTCATCTTTTATATCAGTCAAGCACTCCTTTATGTGGCATTTGATCTTGATTTCTAAGGCCTTGTGATTCTGCTTTGTATTTTTGAAGATTCTTCTGTTACGTTCTAGCCATATCTGCCAATAGATAACCTTTGGAAGGACAACCCATGCAATTTTAATTATCTGGTTTTTAGGAGGTGGACCAGGATATCTGATTGCCCAATTAGAAAAAAGATCAGCAGTGGAGCAAGGAAGCATGAAATTTGGATCCAAATTATGAGTAAAGGAAAACCAGATCTGCTTAGAGAAGTTGCATTCTAGAATTAAATGGACTGCTGTCTTTGCATTTTCACTGCACAATGAGCAAATGGAGGGACCGTAGAACCCTTTCCTCTGCAAAATGTCATAAGTTAAGATTTTTCCATGGCAGAGAAGCCAGGCAAAGAAGTCAACTTTGGGCCATGAAGGAAAATGCCAGACACCTCGCCAAGGAGCTGGGTTAGGGGGGACGTATGGCCTCTCATTCAGTTTGGCGTACCCCAAGGAGACAGCGTAACCTCTGGCATTCGGCCCCCAGCCTTTCAAGTCTCTTTTCCTCATGTGCGTGGGTGCCAAGCCATGCAGGAAATCAAGCAACGTGGCCCATTCATTGGTCAGATGATCCGGCACCTCAATGCGTTTCCATCCTACCCAAACAGAATTGTTCCAAAGAGAAATATCCCACAACGATCGCAGTCCCTCTCTGTCCATCCAGCAACGCATCACTCTAATGGAGGCTCTGTCTTCAATTGGGTCCTTATTCATGATTTTTTCAGTCCAGATGTTGATCTTTTTGCCATTACCTGGGATCCAGTAGGAGTGTGCAGTAATTAGAGGGGCAGCTTTAGCATACAGTTTAAGGAATGCCGAGTTAGGCAATTGAATCACGTTTTCTAAACATCTGGAACGAGGTCCTCTGAAATACTTTTTCCAGAGAGCCAATTGGGCCCAGCCAGGCTTGGGCGCAATGATCTTCCAGATAATCTTAGCTGCCATTGCCACATTCTGCTGACAGAGATTTTTGAAATTTAAACCACCCTCCCACAGTGGCTTGGAGATGGTTTCCCAACTGATAAGGGGAATCTTGTTTTCATTCTGTTTTCCTCCCTTCCAAAAGAACCTCCATATGTACTCTTCCATTTTTTTTAAAATGGTTACCGGAGCGAGAAGCCCAACAAATTGAAATAAAGGGAGGCTGGTAAGCACAGATTTAATTAAGACTGATTTGCCAGCAGTATTGAGCCAGGAGTAACCCCAGGCTTGAATCTTAGACTTGAATTTTTCCAGCTGAGGGAGCCAGTCTTTGCTTGCAGGTCTCTTATGAAATACAGGGAGACCCAAGTATTTGAAAGATGACCAAGAGGAGGAGGCTGCAAAACCCAAACATCTAGAAATGGCAGAGAGCAATCTGGGCGTAGTATTCCAGCTGAAGATGTGGCATTTGCTCTTATTAACAACGCTGCCTGAGGCCTCACTGAATTCATCCAAAACCGCTTTAAATTTTGAGGCAGAGGAGAGAAAGACAGAACCCAATAACAGAGTGTCATCCGCAAACAAGGCGTGATTTATGTTTTTGACCCCTCTTGCAATACACAGTCCATTAATATCTTGATCTTGCATCTTTTTGTCTAACAGGAAGCTGAGAACAGAGGCTTGGATGACAAAAAGCAGAGGGGATAGAGGACACCCCTGCCTAAGTCCTCTCGAAGCTTTGAAAAAACAATGGCTCTTCCATTTACAAGGGGAGCAATCCATGGCTCCGAGATGCATGCCCGGATCCATTTAATGAATTTTGCTCCAAAACCAAACTTTCTTATAACATTTAAAAGAAAACTATGATTTACTCGATCAAAAGCATTGGATAAATCAAGTTTAATCACCATACCTTGCTCTTTTTCGGAGAAGACTTGAATGAATTGCCTCTTATACAAGGAAGAAGTTTCCACGATCTGCCTTCCTTGGATGAAGCCTCCTTGATTCTCAGGAATTATTTTGGGAAGAATGAGCTTCAGTTTATTTGCAATTACTTTGGTGATTAATTTGTATCCAGTATTGCATAGGGAAATCAGACGGAATCTGCTGAAGTTGTTGGCGCCTTTTTCCTTGGGTATGAGGGCTAAGAAAGCAGAGTTTGTGCTGCCTCCTATTTTCTGAGTATTTTGAGACTTTTGAACCATTTTGAGAAGGTCCTTTTCAACAATTGACTAGCAAGCTTGAAGAAATCTGGCAGAGAAACCATCCGGCCCAGGGGCCTTATCCGGATCCATATCAAAGAGGGCCTTTTTAACTTCATCTTTAGTGACTTTGGCCTCAAGAATCTCATTCATACGATGAGAAATTACAGAGGGTATAATGTCTAACAGATCTGAGTATTGGTTCGGATCCTTGTCTTCACTATACAAGTTTTGAAAGTGAGAAAAGGTTGCTTTCTTTATGTAATCAAAATCCTTATGAGTGTCATTATCCTCTTTAATCTCAGAAATAGTGTTGAAGCATTTCCTTGCCTGGGCTTGTTTGTGGAAAAAAGCAGTGTTCCTATCCCCTACTTTGAGCCAAAGATTACGAGATTTTAATCTCCAATATTCTTCTTCAGCTAAGCAGGCCTTGTGGAAGCACTGTTGCAGATGAGCTTCTTGATCTAATAACTCCTTTGTGACTATGGCGTTCTCCATACGAGTTTGATGGGAGACAAGAGAGGCTTTAATGGATTTCCTTTCTATATCTGGATTGGACAGAGTTTTGACCCATCGTTTTAGAACTCCTTTTACCCTTCTAAGCTTTTCCTCCCAGATATAGAAAGGTGATCCTTTGATAGGCTGATTCCAACATTCCTTGACAGTTTGCATGAAGTCTGGCTCCCTTACCCAGAGAGGGCTAAATCTAAAGGGGATAGGTCCCAGATCAAGATGGGCTAGTAGCTCTAGCTTTATGGGCTTATGGTCTGAGATGCTGCTAGCAAGAATATGCATTATGGGTTCTAGGCCTAGCAACAAATAGGAACTTTGAATAAAAAATCTATCTAGCCTGGCAGCAATATGTCCAGGGCCCACTCTTTTATTAGACCAAGAGTACTTACCAAAAGAAGGTTTGATATCCAACAAGTCCCAGTCCTGCATAATGTCCTCCACCCATTCCCTTGCCGGATCTCGAACTGCGTTGCCTCCCCTTTTTTCAGATGGATGAAGAGTGAGATTGAGGTCTCCAGCAATAATTATATTTTCCAGGTTTGTCAAGTCTGCTTGGTGCCTTATAGAATCCCAACAGTCCTTTTTTTCCCCGACATTGACTGGAGAGTAAACATTGAAAAGACAAAAAGTTTCCTTAGTGTCTAGATTCTGCATTTTCAGCAGCAACCAGTGAGTATTCCTAGCCTCAGATAGGACTGCAAATTTTCTGGTGTTCCATAGAGTGCCAATCCCTCCCGAGGCGCCCCGGGCAGAGATTGCTCTTGCTTCACTTTTGTACCAAATTTTCTTGCTTGCTTGAAGGAAGACTATGTCTTCCAATTTTGTCTCCTGGACGAGAAGTATGTCTGGAGTTTCTGTTCTGATTAAGCTTCTGATGGCTTCTTCCTTAGCTTTGCTCCCCATACCTCTACAATTCCAGGAGATGACCTTCATTATTTATGTTTCTGGTGGGCTCCCTTGGAGCCTTGGGGCTGATTTTTCAACATCTTAGGCTTTGGGGCTAGCAGTTTTTCCAAAGTTGGTTGGCTGCCCTGAAGTTTTTCTTTGTAAGTCTCCTGCTCCCTTTTTTCCCTGTCAGTTTTTCGGCCTCTTGTAGATCTTCTTACCGAGGTTTGGGACTCTCCTATTTCTCCTTCCTCTTCTGATTCGTTCGTTTCGTGCTCTTCCTCCTCCTCT
The DNA here is from genome assembly GCA_031772625.1 of Pinus tabuliformis. Taxonomy (NCBI): domain Eukaryota; kingdom Viridiplantae; phylum Streptophyta; class Pinopsida; order Pinales; family Pinaceae; genus Pinus; species Pinus tabuliformis. Next base: position 1,413,798,661 of record CM062819.1, on the reverse strand, counting down.
TCTAAAATCATACCTTTGGGGTCTTCAGCACTTGTTCCTTTGAGGGAGGCTGAGGGAGTACCTTTGCTTGAAGGCGCTATTTTTTGGATCTTGATCTCCTAAGTAGCTTCTGTCTCCTTTTGGACCACGACCTCCTGGGTGTCCTCTGGTTGCGAGCTCATAGGATCGAACTTATTTTCTGGAGTAGGCTTGGGCGGGATCTGCTGAGCAGTGGCCTGGTGAGGCCCTTTGCCATTAGGGCCTCCTGGCTTCTGATTCTTGAGATAAGGTTTGGATCTCTTGACTTGACTCCATCTGTCCTCCTTCCCCTGCACAGCCTCATTGTTGGTCGGGCAGCCTCTGGCGAAGTGGCCATAAACATGGCATTTCCGGCATTTGAAGGGCAGCTGCTCATAGTCCAGTTTCTGTAAATGCGTCCAACTTCCGACCTTTATTGTGATGGCCTCTGGTAGTCCCACCTCCAGATCTACTTCTACACAGATCCTGTCACAGTCATATTGGTCTTTATTGTTCGCTCGGTCTATAAATTTCCCCAGGGCATTTCCAATGTGCCTCAGAGAGTCCCAATTCCAACAATGCGCTGGGAGATTTGGAAGTCTGACCCACACCGGGACTGCTTTGGGCACATCTACTGCCGGATCGAAGTTTGGGGTCCATTTATTCAAATACAAACCCTGAGGGCCCATGAAGTATAGGCCGTTTTGGAAGATCAGATCTTTGTCGTCCTTTGATGTGAATTCGAAGAGGAAGTATCCTCTCCCCAGAAAGTAAGAGGTGACACTTTCTTTGATCAACGGTGCCCAGTTTCTGTTGACCCAGCTCTCAGTGGATTTTGGGGACGGCCATAGCCCAGTGAACTGGCCGATGAGAGCCCGTTCGGCCAAAGACAGAGCAACTTGGATCGCGGTTTCTGGAGGGAGGGAGATCACAGGAATATCGTCCAGTTTTTTTACAAATTTTGCAGCTTCAGTATTTTTCTTCTTTGGGAGCCCAACCAAGAGCCGATTGAAGGTCTCAGAAGGCAAGATCGGCGGAGGAGGCGGAAGAGACGCCTGGGGAGTGCCCGACCCCTCCATGGTCTCAATCCTAAGGATTGGGACTGTCAAAATCCAGCAACTAGATCCATGAACCAGTCCGACCGCAACATGCATAAAAGCTTCAGGCGGACACGTCCGCAAGAATCAGGGCGGTAGAGGGCGGGCGCACTCACTGTCTGCAGATTGCACGAGATGCGGACCTCGAGGGTTTGTAGAGCCGAAGGTTACAAAGCGCGCGAATCAAAAAAAATTATACTGGAAAATGGTAGAAATCACAATTTTACTAAAAAAATATATTACTAAATTCTAATTAAAAATAATTATATATATAACTCATACTACGTCTTAATTTATTCGTTTATGATTATCTATAAACCACCACCACTAATTATAATTTATTAGTTTATGATTATCTGTAAACCATCACCACTAATTATAATTTATTAATTTGTCCTCATCCTTATCCTTAATTTGTCTTAATATATTAATTTATTATTGTTTATTAATTATGCTCAAAACAACCTTGTGAAGATTTCCCATCAATCCTTCGGGTCGATGTTGTGTTCGTGGGTAATGAATTATTTAATGTGGAGAGCCCACATGATGATTCCCACAATTGATTAAATTTCTCTCATGGTAGGGTGTTCATTTGTTTTAGCATCCCAATATGCACATATTTATTTCTTTAGTATCCCAATATGCACAATACCACTAATAATTCTCATAAGTACACATATATATAAATCGAAAAGAGCTCTCAACTACCTTTAATTATTATATTGCCCATATAATTATAATCATTCTAGCTAATGATCATTAAAATAAAATAATTTTTAAAATGAAAATTTTCAATTCCTTAATAAATTTTAAAATGATAAATTTCAATTCCTTAAAATGCAAATTAAAAGATATTATTATTTCCAATCAAATACCATCAAAAGACATTATTATTTCCAATCAAATACCCTCCCAGCCATATCACATTTCATGTCACTTACTTTGTCTTAAAGTTTTCTTTGGAAAGGATGGAAGAAAATAAATAATAAAATGTAATAATAGATAATTGAAGAAATAAATAATTAATTCCGATTTTAATTTTATTTTTAATTATTATTAATAATTTTTTAATAAAATATAGAAATTGATGATTTCCTAGATAATAATAATAAATTTTAAATTTAGATCTAGATTCGATTTTCTTTATGTGATATTTCCAAAAAATATCAACCATATAAAAACAAAGCTATTATAATAATAAAATATGAATTTTTACCCTGAAAGAACAATGTTTTTATACTTTGCTAATCATAAAATAGCTTAATTAGATAAACTTATTGTAACTAACGAGACCATGCTTAGATTAGAGAACATTAAGGATACCAATCGACGGCGGGCTTCTTTTTATTAAATTTATGAATGTTAACATGGTATGAACGACAAGTTTGATCAACGGGATCTGGAAAAAAAAACAGAGAATGAATATTTTAATGTAATATTAATTTTAATATGGTGCGAGTAGCTAAAGGAAAATGTTTATTAAAAAATAAAGATAAGAGTTTATTAAAAAAACAAAGTAAGAGTATTATAAAATTAATGTTTTTTGTTTTTGTTTTTTAAAGTTGTTAAAGCGGTTGAATTTGTTTAGAATTTTAGAGATTTGTTGGAATCACAAGTTTGAGTTGTAAATTCTTTATATTTTGATTTGTAAATTTTTTATAGTTTGAGTGTCTTAAAAGTTTTTCACATGGTTGAATATATAGATATATATATATATATATATATATATATATATGCAAAACCACATTTTAAATAACAAAAAATCATCAATTGACCAAAAATTGTTTTGGCGGATTTCAACCAAAAACTCAAAAAAGTAGAATAGTTAGACGAGACCTTAATAAAATGATGAATTGGTTGTTACATAAATATGAATATGTATATGTTTGTATTTCTCTCAAGAGTAGTTTAACTATTTGATATATTTGTTTATTTTTTTGGGTTGATTTTTGCTCAAAATTTAGTGGGGATTTCTTAGAATAATAAGCTTGAGATTTGTAATCTGCATGATTTGAGTGTCCCAAAGATTTTTTAGGATGTTGAATCAATTTGTGCATTCAAAAACACATTTTAAATAACAAAAATTCACAATCTCACAATTAAAAGTAAAAATGTTGAATGGTTAGACTGGCCCTTTTTCTCATGTTCTTTTGTTGTGTTGTACGTGAATAATAAATATGATAACAACCAATTGGTTTCATCAAAGCCTCCTTCTCATTTTGTGCATTATCTCACATTGGATACAAGGATTGTTTTGTGACAACAAATAAGTTTGAACATACTATTATCTTTATGTTAATGAATATGTCCATAGAGGTTGTATCCCTATTATTAAAATAATGATCATTGTTGCAAGGTGAATGTGTGCTTAATTGACCTCCTCTTACGTGACATGTGTACTATGGGTGCATACAATTTTGAATGCATGGATTTAGAGCTGTGAAAAAACCTCAAATAATGGTCATTGTTACAAGGTGAATGTGTGCTTACTTGACTTCCTCCTCTTACGTGAGATGTGTACTCTATGGGTGCATACAATTTTGAATGCATGGATTTAGAGTTGTGAAAAAACCTCAAATAATGGTCATTGATGCAAGGTGAATGTGTGCTTACTTGACCTCCTCCTCTTATGTGAGATGTGTACTATGGGTGCATAAAATTATTGAATGCATGGATTTAGAGCTATGAAAAAACCTCAGGGCATTTAGTGTGTATAGATTTAACAACTTAGTTTTGTCAATCCAACAAATTTTTGCTAGAATTTAAATAAAACTCATCTAAAAATATGCCAAAGGAAAAAAATGTAGAATGATTAGACTATGCTATAAATAATAGAGAATCTCACATATATGATATATTAGAATAATTTCCACAACTTTAAAATATTCTTTCTTCTTTTGTGCATCCCACATTGGTTTTGAGGTTTGGTTCGCAATGCCATATAACTCCCAAGATACTATAATCCTTATGCTAATGATAGTCTCTACAAAAATAATGAGTCTCTTACTAACGTAAGTGCTATCTCATATTGGTTATGAAATTTTATCATTCCAAACATACCATAATCTTTATACTAATACAAATACTCATAAAAACAATAACTCTTCTATTAAAATAAACACTACCCCGCATTAATTTTAAACTTAATTCATTATATAACTTAATTCATTATATCTCTTTTATTAAAATAAATGTGGTCTCGCATTAATTTTAAACTTAATTCATTATATCCCTTTAACTTATCATAAACACCCATTAGAAAGCACCTTCAAGGCTGGGTAACCATCAAATGAAATCGAAACTCTTTAGAAACCACTGCTCATAAGATTGAAGTAACCACTTAAACATGCAAATAAACTAAATCCATGACTTTTTAAAATTCTAAAACATGTGAGGGATAATAAGATTGAAGTAACCACTTAAACATGCAAATAACTGAACCCATGACTTTTTAAAATTCTAAAACATGTGAGGGATAATATGTAAACCATTTCACTTAGTGGGCCATGTCCAAAAATTTGAAAATATACTTTAATCTAATTATATATGCAAAGCTACTAGATCATCTAATATAATACCACCCCTAAACCCACAAATCAAAACTCGATGACAAAGGATGCCAATTCATTGACTTTAAAACCATGTATATGCAGCTATACTTTAAACAATATATATATAAGTGAAGCTATTCAAATACCTTTATCCTCTAGGACTCCAATGGGAGAATCACCCTCTTAAGTCCTCATATAAGTGGGGTCATTACAATTCGATCTCAATTTTATAATATAAAGGGATGATGAAGGAACCTGGAGGATGCTATTTGACCTCAAGATTCCCCACACTCAATGTATGCCTACTCTCCATAAAGTGGGCAGTAAAGTAAAGGGAGGGTAGGGCTAATCTTACAATGAAGGAATGTGTAATGTAATACATACAACTTATGTGTTTGACTTCACCAATACAAAAGTAGGAAGTGGGTGGTTGGGGGGAAAGGTGAATGGGAGGAAGTCACCTTAGAAAGATAAAAGGGGTTTTTGAGTTTAGAGTAGATATGAAAAGTTAACCTAATGTTTGTTTTATGTTTCTCACCTACCCAATGTTGTTTGGATAAGTGATTTCTTTAGTTTGGGATAGGACCCATACCCATACCCATGCCAATCAAAAATTAAAATCCATGTGTACAACCTTAGAAATTAAGCAATGCTCAAAGCACTATCCTCCTTTTTGATAATGTTATAATGTGACATGTCATGCTAAGCCCCAAGAAGGCGGAATAATGACATGCCCTTTTTCTTCGCCTAAAGACCTGGCCTTGCCAATATGAAAATGATTATTCATCTTGAAAATAATTAAAAAAAAGATGGAAGGGGCCAGAAAACCAACCCTAATATAATTATCCGAAACATTAGTGTGGTCAAGGGGGCGGCTGGATTAGGTTCGATTTTTTGTCCGTTGGTGGCCCTCGCTTTTTTTCTCGATTTGACTGAAAATTTCACTCTATTTGACCGCTGCCTGAAGTCCGCGTCATTTGAAATCCCCCCTCTAATTCGCGGACGCGACGCGGGATTCCAATTCGGTTAAGCGCGGATTTTGTACCTTTTGTGCCCGGCCAGGTGGCCACCCGGTCACCAACGGGAAATAAATGTACGGAACCCCACTTTCCACCGGGCTTTCCGGTCCTTTGTTTCATCTCATTTTCATTTTGATTTCGTATGTCGTGGTGGCGCGTGGGAATATTATTATATATGCGGACGCGACGGGAAATTGCATTTCCATTTTTGCATTGCATTTCATTTCATTTCGTGTCATGTCAGCGGTAAAATTTCAAATTAGCCTGCCCCTTTCCTCGATTTCCGTCCCGGTAAAATATGATTTTTTTTTTAATCCCCGGGTCACAGGTTTAACGTCTCTTAATTTAGTTGTATGTGGCGTCCTTTGCGTTAATTGGAGGTGGTTTCATTTAATCTGGGCCCGCGTCAGAACGTTGTGAAGCATTTGATCGGCGTGTGTTTCCAGGCGGGCACTAAAGCAAGGGAGGGGGTAGGCTTTACTTTCTGCTCTGCGCAGAGAACGTTGAAATCAATCGCCCTGGCTGGTCTGGCGTGACTATTAGATTCAATTTCTTCATGGCCGTCTTCACATACCCAGTCTTTACCGGTTCAGAGCTGTGATCTTTACCACAATCATGGTTTGTGTTTCCAGTGTTATGATCTGAGTGAAGTTCGTTCTTTTTCTCGTGACCCAGGCTTGATACCTGGCCGGACCTTTCTGAGGTGAGTGCTTTACTTTTATTTCGTCTTTGCTGTGTCAGGGGTTCTGGGACTTGGCCCGAATTCGCTCTTGATGTGTGACCAGGGTTGTATGATTTTTTGAAGGGTTTCATATTTGTTTTAATGTGGCGCTTGCAAGGTCCAAACCTGAGTTTGGACATAAATATTTTCAGAGAAGTTGCGGATTCATAGTTTCTCCCCCTTTCTTAGTGGGTATTTTCGTTCTACTCGGAAATATGCAAATCACTGGTCGAAACCTCAATGGTTAGGGCCGATCAATAATTTTATTCAGAAAATTTGATGCTTTGGTCTCTCCATGCTTACCCTGACTTGAGATGGGGTTTAGGCGTCACCTTCACCCCTTAAAATCCGTGGTTTTCAAGATTAGTATGTTTTTCCCCATTTAAGCTGTCAAGGTTCTTAGACAAGCTCCATTTTTCTGGAACTGGAGTTCAATAACCCCTTTCAAACGATCTGGGTTTACCTCTTAAAGCAGTGTCGTATTTGATCATTTATAACTCTGAATTTCTTCTTGTTCTGATTCATGATTCAGTGGTTTTCTTTTGCCGTTATGGGTTTTTAAACATTAAGATCGTTATATATATTGTATGGTAAAATGAGGTAGACACTGCTGTATTCTAACTGCTGCGTAGACTAATTCTTTGTTTGAAACGGTTAAGTCTGTTGTTGTTAAATTAGATATTTTGGGTGCCGTAATCAGGTTTGCCCTATCTATAGCCTTACTAGATTTTCTCTTATCTGAAATTGTAGATCTGCACTGGAAAATTTACCCATTAATATGTTGATTTCAATTTCCATGTTACTTTGGATGACATACTATACCAGCTCAACCCTTTTAGCTTGCCAATCATGTTCTTTTGCCATTGTATACTCATCTATTTTCAACTGTTGTGGCTTGGGTCGCTTCTTTTGAAGGAAACATATTGTTTACATTTGTGGCCATATTCCATTCTAAAATTTACACTGGTGCAACATTTGGTATCATGCAATCTGGTTCTCATGGTCTCTGTTAAGAAGTTGAAATATTTGTTTAAGGGAATCGTTAGTCATTGGGTTACAACGTTAAGCTCTGTTATATCATGTTTTGATTAGGTTACAGCTTTAGGTTCTGTTTTATTATATGTTTATTGACCATGACAATGGCCTTTGTTGAATACGGTTGCAAAGATATATGAGGCGAGCTTTTCTACAGAGGCCGTTCACCTGTTTCCTTTATGCATTAGAGTATTTGATTTATGGATTATTACTATATTCACTAATTTGACTTGCGATATTTGGCAGTATTTTCATCTCCCCTAAGCATATTTACCATAATTGTTCTTGCTTACTGGATTGTGGTGAAAACATGTTGTGTAGTGGTCAGCTTGTTCTATTCTTTTGAAATGATTCGGTGCCTTTTGTTTATCTGCCTACGTTAGTTTTGAATTGCCTACTTACAAATGTGATATCCTGTATAGGTGGAAGAGATCTATTTTGTGTAGCCATGTGTGGAGGCCCAGAACATTTGAAGCCTGCCAGCCCACACGAAGGAGAAGATAAAGTCAAAATGGCCGAGAATCAGTCTATCAAAGTGAAAGAATTGTCTGAATCTTGTTCAAGTCTACATGAACTGGCTGCTAATAATGACCTTATTGGCTTTAAGAAAGCAATGGAGGAAGAAGGGTCAAAGATAGATGAGGTTAACTTTTGGTACGGGAGGCAGAATGGTTCTAATCAGATGGTCCTGGAGCAAAGGACTCCATTGATGGTTGCTGCACTTTATGGCAGTGTAGATGCGCTGAGTTACATCTTATCCATTTATGTAACTTGTGGAGCAGATGTTAACCAAGCCTGTGGATCAGATAACTCCACTGCCTTGCATTGTGCGGCTGTGGGAGGGTCTGCCTGTGCAGTTGAAACTGTAAAATTGTTACTTCAGGCAGGCAGTGATTTGAATCGCTTGGATGCTTATGGCAGAAGACCAGCAGATGTGATTATGGTTTCTCCTAAGCTAACCGAAATCAAGGTCAGGCTAGAAGAAATGTTAAACGCAGCTGGTTCTGGTCAAACTTCTCCGGTGAAGTTGCCTAACATAGTTTCAGGGCCACCTGGGTTTGAGTCAAAGGGGATGGAGTCCATGTCCCCATTGCCATTGTTGCCTCTTTCATTGTCTTTAGAAGCATCCAATAATAGATCAGGTTGTGTGAATTCTCCAACATCTTCGCCAAAGTCCATGGAAGCATTAAAGGGTTTCGGTGATGTTAATGAGAAGAAGGAATACCCTGTGGACCCTTCTTTTCCAGACATAAAGAATAGTATCTATACTACAGATGAATTTCGGATGTTTTCCTTCAAGGTGCGGCCATGTTCACGGGCATATTCTCATGATTGGACCGAATGCCCATTTGTGCATCCTGGTGAAAACGCCAGAAGGCGGGATCCAAGAAGGTATCATTATAGCTGTGTTCCTTGCCCAGATTTCCGGAAAGGGACATGTAGGCGCAGTGATGTTTGTGAATATGCACACGGTGTTTTTGAGTGCTGGTTACATCCTGCTCAATATAGGACACGGTTGTGCAAAGATGGGACTAATTGTTCACGTAGAGTTTGCTTCTTTGCTCACACATCTGAGGAACTACGCCCTCTCATTGTCTCTACTGGGTCTGCTGTTCCATCCCCAAGGGCATCATCATCTCTGGACATGGCATCTGTCATGAGTCCTCTTGCCCCTGGTTCTCCCTCTTCAGTTTCAATGATGTCACCCTTCCTATCAAATCCTCAGCAAGGCAGTGTGCTTACTCCGCCTATGTCTCCATCAGCATCCTCTGTAAATGGATATGGAGGCTGGCCACAGCCTAATGTACCAACCTTACACCTTCCTGGTAGCAATGTTCAAACCAGCCGTCTTAGAGCAGAACTTAATGCCAGAGACATGCCTGTTGAGGATTCCCCTCGAATTTCAGACTATGAAGGGCAGCAACTCCTGAATGATTTTTCTCCACTGTCCACACAAGCCAGGCTGAATGCTGCTGCTGCTGTTATATCTGGTGGCGGGAACACCACAACAAGGTCTGGAAAATACAAGAGTCACGGGATCAATACTGTTGCTCCAACGAATCTTGAAGACTTGTTTGCCTCCGAGGTAACATCTCCTAGAGTAGCAGTTCTTGAACCTTCCATCTTTTCTCAGATGAGTCCCCAAATGCAAGCTCATAAGACTGCCCAGGCATATATGCAGATTCAAAACCAGATGCTGCCTCCTATAAATACACAGGCATTTTCACAGGGAATTACACAGATGCAGCAGGCTGCAATAGAGCCTCAGAGTCCTGGTCATTCTTTGATGCAATCACCTTTCCAGTCTTCCTCGTATGGGTTGGGATCCCCTGGTAGAATGTCACCTCGTTGTGTGGATGTGGAACGTCATAATACATGTGGGTCTCCCTTATCACCGGCTATGGCTGCAACCATAAATTCAAGAATTGCTGCTTTTGTTCAGAGGGAAAAACGGAGCCATAGTTCTCGTGACTTGGGAGCTAATGTGAATCCCAGTTCATGGTCTGATTGGGGCTCGCCTACAGGTAAAGTTGACTGGGGAGTTCAAGGAGAAGAGTTGAGCAAATTAAGAAAGTCGGCTTCATTTGGTCCCCGCAGTTATGAAGAACCGGATTTGTCTTGGGTTCAAACACTGGTAAAGGAAACTACACCAGAGGGTAAAGATGCAGGAAATGTAAGCTGTTCTGGGGAAACACCACACAAGGGGCAAATAGAAAATGTTGATCATTCAGTTTTGGGTGCCTGGATTGAACAGATGCAGCTTGATCAGATTGTAGCTTGAGATTAGGATTATTTATTTGGAGTGGTGGTAGGGATAGGCTCATTTAAAATTCAATTTTTCATTTTTTACTATTTCTTTTATAGAAATTCCCCATTTTAGTTTAGGAAATAGTCTGGTTTTCTACCTATTATCAGAATTACACCTGCAGGAAATTTTGGAGGAAAGCATGCAAAAAGTAGATAGGGATGTTATTCCTATCAGCAGGTTGACAAGCTGAAAATCACTTGGGTGGTAGACCAGAGAATGACACTATTTTTTGTTGACATGGCAACTGAAGATGCTGTTTTCTTTACTTATCATTAACAACCGTATATATATTTGTTTTGAAAGAACTGAGCAGAGAAATGTTGTCAGTTGGTTACTCTGCGCAAGGCCTTGGAAGAAATCCAAGATGTGGCATCTTGGTGCATTTTTAATTTATCAAGTGTGAAATCCATAACAGGTTTCAGTGAGTGACTTCTGAGGCTGTATTTGGAAAAACCTATGATGTTGGCTGTCTACTGTTATTTTTCTGTGCCTAAACTGTCAACTAAAGTTTGCAGGTGGCAATTTTGTGGCAGCATTTTTGCACATTGAAGCGGATGGTCTGCACCTGCTATAGAAGTTTCCGAGTCTGTAGAATTTGATGGTGCAACATGGTTTTCTAGTTGATATATTTGGTAGGCTTTGCCAAAGTAGTGGCATGTACATTTTGCAAAAATTTAAAGGATGGCAATCCATTGTTTTGCCATGTAGCTTCACTTTATTGATTAGGTGGAAAGGAATTTTGAGACACTTCAATTTGTGCATACTTTTGTTCTGAACTGCAAAATCAGTCTCTTGTGATGTCCTCAAGGCTATTATGCTCCAAAGGGATTTGCCTAAAACCATAAGTGGCCTTAGATAAGGTACCATTGTATTACCTTTTATTGTTTGGATATTTTATTTATGAAAGTGAATTTATTTTATAATTCTGGGGAGCTTCTTTCTCGTTCTCGTCTCGGGCTAGGAGGATCTTTTGTTTCCATTTGTACATGTTTAAAACTTTAAAGCATTGTTAATTTCATCTCACCATGTTGTTGTCATTGTTTCTTATCTTGAACGTATTAAAAATCTGGAATTGTACGAAACCACTCTTTTTCATGACTTGCGGGAAATAAATTATTTGTGTTTGTTCAAAAATTGATTCCTAATGTTTAACACGTTTACGCTTTGTGCATTGAATCTGGAAATGAGACCATTCTGCAACTGGGAACTCGTTTTTGGTTTTTTTTTTCTTTGTTTAAATGAATTTTATTTTAATCTAAATTTCTGGGGACTTTCGGATACATAAATCTGGAAATGAGACCATTCTGCAACTGAGAACTCGTTTTTGGTTTTTTTTAAATGAATTTTGTTTTAATCTAAATTTCTGGTGTACTTTCGGATACATAAGTTCTGTGGTTGCGTAGTAATTTTAGAAATTTTTTCGCTTGAAGTAATGGTTCACACTTCTAACGGTAATACGCAGGGGCTTGATAAAATACAAACTTCGAAAGTACACTTTTGTGCATATGTAAACATTTTGTGCAATCTGTTTACGGAGTGTTGGTTTGAATAGAAATGGTTATATTCCAGAGATATGTTTTTGTCTCTAGTGAGTTTCTCAATGTTTGTCACTGATGAGCTATTTTAAGCTGTTTCAATGTATATTATGCCAAATGCAGTGGGATAGGTATATATCCATCTATGGTTTTCTAGGTCCAGTAGTCTTATTTAAAATTTTTATCCTAATATTTCTACATGTCCAAGTGGAAATAATTCATGTTGGCTTTTGTGGATTAGATATCCCATTCGTTTCATACTGACTTTTGTGGAATTGTTATCCCCATGGTTAAAGTGGAAATTTAGTTCATGCTGGCTTGTGGAATAGATATTTCCATGTATTTCACTCTGACTTATGTGGAACAAATATTATGTCTTTCAGAGTGTCGTAAGTGGGCTATGTTTCTTCAGATGAGGCTTTAAAAAAAAGACGATCTGTTTGTGCATCAGATGAACTAAAGTCTCGGGGGTTCTTGTTTTTTGGCTTCAAGGCCCAATGTAAGTAAGCTATATTCATAACAATAATCCAGGCAATATGCATAACAATAATACAAGGAAGAACGTGTTTGCCAAGAGGAAACTTTTCTCGAAAAACCTTTATCAAACACTTCGACTTGGATATGCATGTAGTGTGGTGCCTGGACAAATTTTGTAGTTGCTGAGCATCATTCTTTGCGTGAGAAACAAATGGTCTAAAGTGAAGCATTGTTTCAAAGAGAAATATACATGGCAAGATGACAAACTTTTACGAGGCACTTTTGTCTCACATGAAATATGATTACTAACGAGTGTACTTACAAACTTTTCCTTGCCAAAATATGGCATTGGCATTTTCACACAGAGAGATCTCAAAAATGGCATGAGCATTTTCAGAGACAGAGATATCACACAGAAATAGCATTTTTTCCTGACCTTTTGGCTTTTGAGGTTCACTTGTGGGAGCTATTTTAGTTTCTGGCAAACAGGATACCCAATTGAACAATGACCAATACATGTCAAGGAATATGTAGCGTATATTTCTGACTGTCCCGTGCATCACGCGGAGTTACGATGTCTCTTCGGAAATTTCTTTTTAAATAAATGAGGCGTTTTCACACAAAGTCCACATGATATATCTCTACAAATACATCTCAAGAAATATGGAGTGTCTTTGACTGGTCCAATTTTGGGTGGGAGGGAGAATGCTAAAGATACTTTTAGTGCCTAGACAATTTTTTTAGTTCATTCTTTGCTCAAGAAGAAATGGTCACCCAGTCATTGTTGCAAAGCAAAGAGCAATATATGTGGCAATATAAAAAACACTCTTAAAAGTCACTTTTTTGTCACATGAAATTATGATAAGTCCACGTAAAAAAGTTATTCTTTCAAAAAGTGTTATTTTCAGAGAGATCACATGTGGACATGTGGAAATAATATTTTATTTTTTCCTTCACCCTTGGCTTTTTAAGGTTCACATGATAGAGCTATTTGTAGTTTCTGGCTAACAGGATAACCAATTCGACAAGTGACCAATACATGTCAAGGAATATGTAGTGTATATCTCTGACTGTCCCCCGTGTCATGCGAAGTTATGGTGTCTCTCTGAAATTTACTTATTTTTAAAGAAGGCATTTTTACAGAAAGGCCACGTGATATAATTATTTTTATTCCCTGATCTACGGCTTTGAGGTCCACCTGAGAGCTCTACTTTTATCCTCCTTGCAAAGATAGTACTTATTTTTGACAGTTAACCGAGGGACCTCAGGAAATATGGTGCATCTTTGACTGGCCCAGGCTTGGGTAGGAGGGAAAATGGTTAAACAGAGGAGAGTCTAAATAAGCTGTACAAGATCACCATTGGATGGATGCCTTGTATGTGTTACTTCTATTATGGTCTGCTATGGTGGACGAAAATACATGCAAAACTATCATAATCTCTTAGGAGATGCAGCCTTTGTATGTGAAGAAACTCGTATTTTTTTGGTTGGTATTAATGGTGACTCTTGTTCATTTCATAGGTTAAAACAAAATTGGCTGGTAAAAAACCCACACGAGCTTATCGTACTTGAGATGGTGATTGAGGCCAAAACCAGAGTATTTTAGAAGGAGATAGAATCTGTTCACAAGAATATTTTAGGAGATAGAATCTGTTCACTGTTCTGATACAGGGCTTTTGGCTTATCTATCAGGCTGCCTTATTTTATGTGCTATAATGAGGCATGATGAACGGTTGCTGTCATGAATTTAATTATTGCCAATGCCCTTGCTCTCCAAGCTCATCTTGATTGGAAACTATGGACTTGAATTTACAATGTTCAAAACTGCCATTGGATGGCCACAAGACTTCCAGATTATATAAAACTATGTCAAACTATTAATTCAATGTTCGAAGCTTCCATGTCAATTTATAGGTCAGTTGGAATATCTGATAATAGACATGTTTAGGATGTTTTTCCGTATTGAAGATTGGTGAACATTAATTGATTCACGAGCATGATTCATAAGAGGGAACATTTGGGAAACATGAATATGTTTCAATTACTATATTAAACCAGCATTTACAGGAGGCACATGTATCTGGATCGGAGTGGGAAAAGTAGTTTAGATCCCATTTCAGCGAATTTTCAATAATTATCTAAACACCTTAGTTGGGTTTGGTGGAAAAGCTGTGATCATTTCATTCGAGTATTTTCTTTAAACATTTTTATGTAACAGTACTATATCTGTTAGATGTATTATAGTATTTTGTTTTTCAAACATATATGTATGTAAACCATAATTTTACCCAGATAACAATGAAAATTTTGGCAAAAAACCCAGCAGAAATTTTAGGAAATCTGGGTTACAGCCGTCAAGCTTCAGGATTATGGGTGCCCCAAAGGTTTTTGATGGCGCTGAATTCATTTCCACCATAAAAAAACTATTGAAACACTTGTGATCAAATTTTTTGAAAGAAATGTTGGGTTCTAGCCAAAGATAACATTTAGGATGAAATTATGGCCTTGGGGACAATGCTCATCTCTCTCTCTCTATATATATATATAGAAAGAAATCAAACACATCACATAAAGTTTATTGGTTTAGTTGTTACTGATATTAATTTAGGGTAATGTCTAATTGTTCTATGTTTTGGGTTTTTGGTTTGAAGTAGGCAAGATTATGATTTTAATTTTAGGGTATTGTCTAATTGTTCTATGTTTTGGGTTTTTGGTTAGAAGTGGGCGAGATTATGATCTTTGGTTACGTGAAATGTATTTTAGACTATATAAATGGTTTCAGCACCCTGAAGAACTCTTGGAACACTTAAATTGTACAGATTATACTATTGAAATATATAATTTTAACAAATATTTACTGGATTTTGAATAAAATTCGCTAGAAAATATGCCTAGAAATACTCCAATTCTTAAAATAGTTAGACCACAACAAATTTTAAAATTACAATGTATAATTATATTATCTGTTTTTTTTAGTGGGCCAGCCTGAATGTTGAATGGAAAGTATAATTATATCGTCATATATATGAAATTTGACTATCAATTTGATAATTTTTTAAAACTGAAAATAGTAGGAGACATCTATTATTCCCCCCGCTCGTATGCGGCCAAAAACCGGGAGATTTACAAAAATAGTTCAGAGCCATCTGTGGGCATCATAATTACCATATGTTCTACTAAGTCCAGATTTTTCATCCGCAAAATTACAAATTTCTCCTTGACTATTGCTATAAATACTATCAAACTAGTTGAACAAATAGTTACATATATAATTTGACATCAAAAAACAAGCAAAAATAAGCGCATGGTATTGTCTATTCCTCCATTGGCGCTGGACTGTTAAGATTGATTCCAATATTTTCTTCATCCGACCTCGGGTTTTTCTCAACCAACTTGAGTTGAAGGTGCTCAATTTGCAGACGCAGAGCGTCAACTTTGTCTTCCAGTGGATGAGTTCTCTCATTTTTTTCCAACTGCTGTTCTTGTATCTCGAGTGTTCCTTCTGTGGTTGATGAATGCACCTTTGGATTATAGCCAACCCTTATTTTATTTCCACATGCGCTTTATCACAAACACTGCAAGCATGGTGGAACCTCCCTCGATCATTCACAATGCACCTAGAAGTGTTCCCGAATGAGGTCAGCGACGACCCTAAGAACCTGATGCCGAGCTACCCTCCTTTGCTAGACTCAAAGCTTCCATAATGACTAGGGGGGGATGACTAGAATTGCGGTACAAAGAGAGAAAAAGGACTATTGAACCAAGATAGGACTCACTGAGCTTCTGTAAGACTACACATGACTGACGAAAGTAAACGACTTCCAACAACAACCAATTCACACTCACAAACTCTGTTACACCACCATCTGTGGCGACCAATTCAGAAACCTCCTTTTTGCTTAAATTACCAATTATGCCACCCTCAACAGTGACCAATTCATTCCCACGACTACCCTATGTGACCACCACCGTGTATATTTCACAGACTCTGCCACTGCCCAGAGTTACAAGATTCCCTTGACCCAACTATTGGGTCCTTAAGTTGGAAACCCCCAGGACAACAACAAACCAATTCTTGTGACAAAAGATATTACCGTTACTGATTCTTATATAGAGAATTATGGTACAGATCTTGATGCAGAGTAGTTGAACAATACACGTTTCTCTTAAATCTCGACGCTCTTCCATAATTTCTTTGATCATGGAAACAACCATCAACTTGTCTAACATCAACTTCCCTTGTGCGAATTGATCACCCTAGACCAGTTGCATTAAATGCTCCTCACACTCACCATAATTTCGCATGGTTTCATCTTGTTTTCGCTCGTTCCCGCGATTGATACGTGGAGCAATTACCAGGGCTCCCATGCCTAAACTTCTCCATATTCCAAGTGGAGTACCAGTGCAAGGACAACAATCACTCTGCATTGTAAGCCAAATGTCACGCTTAGGAGGGGCGCCATGAAGTAGGGAGAGGGGCCAGGGGAAATGAAGGTCGATGGACAGGGGCTAAGAGAGAAGGGGAGAGGGGGACAATGAAATGGCTACCAAGGTGGTTGAGGCAGAAGGTGAAGGGAGAAGAGGAGGATGAGGTGGAAGTGAGGGACGCAGAGGGGGGCAGGGGGAGAGAGGAGTAGAGGGGAGGAAAGGGAAAGCATGGGGGGAAGGGAGATAAGCTAGGGGAAATAAAACAAATAAACTCCATGCCTTCACTCCTATTATAACTCTATTTCCTACAAAAATCAACCTTAACTATCAAAATTTTGAGATTCATATCAACCATTAGGGATGATAACCTATCCCACAATGCCATTCATCTCGCTGCTTTCTTCTTTTATCCTACAAGCCAAATTGGCTTTCTTGTTAGCTTATTATTACTTTTTAAAATATGGAAAAACTTAAATTGTTTAAAGAGAGGTATCATTCCCTGAGCTCTCTTGATGATCTGGTTCAATTTAATGTTTTGAGTGGTTGAGTTGTAGTTCATATGCTTTATAATCAACATGGAATCCCCTAGGATATGCATATTCATGATTCCCTTTTTTGGGTCAGAGAGAACCCGAGGAACAACCCATAAGCCTTAGCTTGATTATTTGTCTTTCTTCCCAGACACCAAGCAAATCTATCTTCTATGATTCCTTCGGGATTAATGAGAGTCCCTCCCCCTCCTACCACCCCATCAAATTGATAATTTTTATAAGGGATAAACTTCTATTTCTTTAACTAATAATTTCAAAAATCAATGTCTCAAGCTACTAATATAAAAGTCATATATATATATATATATATATATATTTTTTTTTTTTTTTTAAAAATAGGAAAGAGTAACATATTTGTATTAATCCGCTCTTGGTCACGGCAAAGTACGAGAGATCTACATTTCACAAAATTGCAAAAAACGATTGAGCGATTACATATTTACTAGAGTAGATTTTACAGAACTGCTGTAGTAACAAAATACATTTAAAATTCTTCATGAAACACAGACAAAATAAGTAGACTAATCATCAAAGTCAACTGGTCGGTTGAGGTCGATGCCAGTGGTTTTTTCAGTTCCATGGGAGTTCTTCATTTCCAATTGAATTTGGAGATCATTGATTTTACTTCGCAGAGCATCTACCTCATCTTCTAGCTGTCGAATTTTTATGTTCTCCATGTTCCCCTCGTGCATTTCAAAAACCTTCTCTTTGTCGCTGAAGACTCATTTGAATTTTGCCAAGCCCGCCTGTAGACTTGAGTGTTCTCTATCGCAAGACCCACAGGCAGGAGTGGAGTATGAGGCCAAAGGGGGGCACTTCTCTCACTTCATTTCAGAATGCGCTGCCATCCTAGCCGAGCGTGGGCGTTGACGGGCCCAAGAGCCAAAGTCTATATCGTCGAGAACAAAATGGTGCACAATGGAAATTGACTCAGAGGGATGGTTCACAGTGAGGCTTTGGGATCTTTCCCAGTGACCCAAATGATGAGGATAAACGGAGAACCCAACAAAACCCAAAATGATCACACAGTAGCAAGAGCTTTCAGAATGGGACTCGACAGTGTGCAATTGACACTCACCAACACTTGACTCTCTTGCGCAATCAAAATAACTAGAAAATGATACTCTGTAGATTGAGGGAAGGGGCTACCTTCAACATCCAAAATTATCCATTGACAACCCCATCTTTGCCAAAGCGTCCAATCTCCAGCGACCCTCTAGAGAGAGTCAGACACATTCCTATTGCAGAGGTTAAAATCGTTGTTCAACAATTTATAGAACTTTTCGAACAGAAGGCTTGTGTGATTTTGAAAGATGACAAGCTTACCTCCAGGATCCCAATTCTCAACCACGATTTCCTTGGTGCTTGAAACAACTTTTGCCTCAAGAAATTTCACCTTTGCGTGAGCGAACCATCTGATCCATACCAGGGGAAGTAAACGCGTCTCTATCTATGAGGAATTTCCCACACTTAACTTTTCCTCCACACTAAGCTCCCTAACCTACTGAGGATTGCAACCACGAGTTGAGTGAGAAGGAAGTGAAATGTTCAGATGATGCCATATGGGAGGGGAGAGGGGGCACAAATAGGGAGGGAGGATGTGATGGGGGTAGGGGGACCGAGAGGAGGGGTGAGGGGGGGATGTTGAGGGGGCATGAGAGGTGGCTGAGAGAGGGTGGTCGGGGTGGGGAGGAAGGGGAGGGTGATGTGTAGGTGGGGGGGATGGGAGAAGGGAAAACATGGAGCAAGGACGATTTGGGGATGTTGAGGGGGCAGGAGAGGTGGCTGAGAGAGGGTGGTCGGAGTGGGGGGGAAGGGGCATTGATGTGTAGGCAGGGGAGGGGTTGCGGGATGCGAGAAGGGAAAACATGCAACAAGGATGATTTCTCGCAAGGGGAGGGAAGGAGGGACAATAGGGATTAATAAAACCTTTGAGACCATGATTTGCAACTTTTGTGCCCGATCTTTGTTGAAGGAGAAATTTATCATCAAAATTTGGACTTTCATTCAAAGATTTAAGGGATGGGTAAATAACCATCGATTTCATTAACCTTGTTGCAACCTTCTTTCATTTGGCAAGCTGTATTGGCTTGCATATCCACATCCTTATTTAGGCCTCTGAGAATGTGAAAAAAATGCAGATTCTTAAAGAGAGGGAGCATACCAAGGGCTCTCTTGAGAATTTGATTTAGCTTGTTATTCTGGGTTGCAAAGTTTGAGTTCATGTGTTTTATGACCAAAAGAGAATCACCCATAATATTCATTTTCTTAAATCCTTTTTCATGACCTAAAGCGAGTCCAAGATATAGTCCATAGGCTTCCGCTTAGTTATTGGTCTTCTTTCCCAAGCAGCGGGATACTGATCAACAATTATTCCTTCAGGATTAATGAGAATCACACCCCCTTTTGCCCCCCTTCATATTAAACTTGTTAACCCAAATATACAAGATATATTATTATATATTATAGTGACACATTAAAATAATATCGTCCTCCTTGCAAAGATTGCAAACGTTTATAATACTAAAATAATGTTACGATGTTATCCTTTTGTTATGAGATGCAATTTGTTTTATACTTTAAATTATCCTATAGGTAAGATGCAATTCAAAATTACAAAGTTCACAATTTAGATAATTGGTTGTAATTTTGGTTGAGTCGCTGGGTTTTTAAAATGAATAATTGTGTATAGAGGTTCTCTCTAGCCCAGTGTCTAAAAGGTGCTGTAATGTCTTGTCTTACTATGTTATGTTATGGAAACATTTTAAATTAGTCAAATTACATAAAAGTGGAAATAAAAATAAAACAGAATACAACTAGATTAGATTAAATTAAAAACTTAATAATTATAATTATTAATTAAAATATTTCGATCCTATGAAATTACATATATTTTTTTTTAATATCAATAATTGACTCTTATATCTTTAATATCTTTAATATATATTTCAATTAGAGCAAAATATATTATTTTATTTTCATTATTTAATTTAATTTAATCTTTCTTTACCATTAACCCTTCCCCTTCTCTTAATTAATTTTATTAATTTAGTTTACACTTTCTTAATTTATTTGTATTTTGTTTTTAGTATTTCTTGATGTAATTCTAATTTACTATTTTATACTTCTCTTAACCTAATATATTTTATTTTAATTCGTTAATATAAATTATTAACCTTAAGTATCAATTTGGCGATTGACTAATTTATTATTTTTAATAT
This sequence comes from Pinus tabuliformis, assembly GCA_031772625.1. Classification (NCBI taxonomy): domain Eukaryota; kingdom Viridiplantae; phylum Streptophyta; class Pinopsida; order Pinales; family Pinaceae; genus Pinus; species Pinus tabuliformis. The sequence continues at coordinate 1,413,778,220 of CM062819.1, read as the reverse complement.
ATATAATTAACTCTTATCTCATTTTTTTAAAGTCAATATTCTATTAATTTCAGAGAAAGGAGTACACAGAGATGCCATCAAAAGAGGTGGTCTCACCCCGACTGAGTTTGTTGACCAAAAAGTTCATCATATGACAAAAATACAAAACGACCTCTAAAGGTAGAAACCAGAACCGATTAGGCCATAGGCACCAGAGCACAACTAAAACAAAAAATACTCTAGAAAGCATACTAGTCACTAGAAGTAATGGATGCAGGGTTGTCTGGGGCAGTTCCAAGAGGTGGTGGAGGGCAGAAGTCGCACTGGACATGCCCTTCGAAGTGCGCCATCCAGGTCTCCAAATTTTCAACTTTCTTTGAGAGCAGATTCTGACCTCTCCACACAACTACACGCTCCTTGAGTTGACTCTGGAAGTAGTGAAGCTGCTCTAAGGTTGCCATCTGCAGCATGTTCTTCTCTCCAGATGCGTTCAACAACATCCATTCGATTCAATAGATTAACAATGAGGTCTCAAAAACTTTCCGCACAACACTGGTGGTGGACTTGCCCTTATTGAGCTTCAGACGCTCCCGGGCCACTTTTCACTCCACCTCGATGTCCACCACCCGACTCCTCTATCTGCCACTATTCTCCGCGTCCCCCCGACTCATCCCTTGTTTTCCACCTCTCCTAACGCCCCTCCCCCTTCGCAGACCCCCATCTGTCCTCCACCTCTACGACCTCGTGAGTCACCAACACCTCGTCGTGAGCTCCCAGTCGTTTTTCGACCACGACAAGGTGGAGTTGGAACCAATGCTTGGGCAAGTGATTCCTCAGTAGCAAGAGGAACAAAGGAGGAATCCTTCCACGATGGAGTCTTCATGGCAACTGGCCCAGACGAGGAATTGCACAGAGCTTCCAGCTCCAAATTGAACCTCACTGACCCGCACTCGCACCAAACGAAAATTACCCAGAACACAATCCACCGAATGTCACCGTCTTCCGAGCTTTCTCTGGGAAAATGGCATCCTCTGGAGTTAAGCAAATTATTACCAAATTGGAATAGAAATTTGAAGAGCTTCCACCCGTAGAATTCGACAAACCAAACTCGGTAGCAGGCCCTCTTAGTTTTCTGTTGCGGATGAAGAGGGACGCCATGTGGGCGGGCCAGCTGCTGCTGCGCAAAGAACGAAGGCCGGCCCAACGACCGCCACCACCCTATCCCACTGCTACATTGCCAATTAACCACTAGAGTCGAAGCAAGGACTCTCCATACCCGAATACGCCAAACACACCATAGAATGCAACTTCGCAAGCAATGGAAGCCTCCCTCTTCCCTGCACCTGATACCCTCCCCAACACACCGCCAGAGCTCTCTGCCCACAAAAACTAGGTTTACTAGCTCGCCATGCCTTTTCGACCACCAGCTCGTCACCTTCCTCCAGACGCGAATGAAAACATAGATGCAAATACCCGGGATCGCCATTACTCCATCGTATTTCACCTTGCCACCCTCGACAACATTCTCAATAATGCTTGTTGCACGCTTAACCACCCGCTCCACTATACCACTCCCCACGACTATTAATGCCTGAAAGGATCGGGAGGCCCATACCCCCACCTCGAACATTTGGATTTAATCATGTGGTGATGCAACCACGTGTTGTCGGCTCTGCACCCCCATTGGGGAATCAACCCTTATCTCATTAATATTAATATTTATTCAATTTTATGTCCTCAAATTATTTTAATTAATTTCATTAAATTAATAATTATTAATAAAAGTTCTCATCCTCTTCACACTTTGTAATGGTCATATCATTTATATATTTTTGGTCTAGCACTCTTCACAATATCAATTTGAGCTTGTTTCCTTGAATATGGGTAATTGTTCCCTGAAACATCAAACTCTCTAATGGTCACACCCTTTATATATTCTTGGTCTAGCACTTTTCCCAATATCAATATGAGCTTTCTATCCCTGAAGATGGGTGAAGTGTTTCCCTTAAACATGAGACACCTCAGCAAGTCTACACAATATTCCATAAAAAGTTATCAATATAATAAAAACAAATATAAAATAAAAAAATAAGATTAATAATTAACAATTAATAATTGTTATCAATTTGAGCTTTTTGTCCCGAAAATGGGTGAAGTGTTCCACTGAAACATCAAACACCCTAATGGTCATATCCCTTATATATTCTTGGTCTAACACTCTTAGCAATATCAATCTGAGCTTTGTGTCCATGAACACTGGTGAAGTGTTCCCCTGAAACATGAGACACCTCAACTAGTCTACACAATATTCCATAAAAAATTATCAACATAATAAGAACGACTATAAAATAAAAAATAAAATTAATAATGAATAGGTATTATCAATTTGAGTTTTTTGTCTCTGAAGATGGGTGAAGTGTTCCCCTAAAACATCAAGCACCCTAATGGTCACATCTTTTATATATTCTTGGTCTAGCATTCTTGGCAACATCAAACACCTTAATGATCATATATATATATATATATATATATATATATATATATATATATTTATTCTTGGTCTAGCGCTCTTGGCAACATCAAACACCTTAATGGTCAATTTTTTTTTTTTTTTTTTTTTAATTCTTGGTTTAGCACTCTTAGCAATATCAATTTGAGCTTTCTATCTTTGAAAATGGGTGAAGTATTCCTTTGAAACATGAGCTACCTCAACAAGTCTACACAATATTCCATAGACAATTATCAACATAATAAAAACAAACATAAAATAAAAAAGTAAAAATAAAATTTAATAATTTTTAATATTATTAAGATGGACAAGTCTAGATTCATCTTAATCTGGATCTACGTGTCTAGAAAAATCAAATTGCTTTTCATTTTAAAAGAGACTTACAAAGTGACTTAATGATACTTAATACATCTAAAATTAAAATAAATCTTTTCATTTTAAAAGAGATTTACAAAGTGACTTAATGATACTTAATAAATCACCTGGATGCGGGTGATCATGATGCAATTAATGAAGATTACATTGAAGGACGGCAGGCGGCTTGGCCACATGGCCACCCGCATCCCCTTCCAGGCCAATTTATGGCAAATCACTATCGACTTGCAGACACCATTACTCTAGTTCTCAAGTCGAGAAATATACAACAAGGATAAGGCTATGGCCTCCACAAGCCACAACTCATCCTTCCCTCCCCTGCTAAACTACTCATGCCCCCCTCAAGCTGTGGATCCGAGCTCTCGCACCATCACTGGTAGATGTTGTTGGATACTCAGCTGTGTGGATTTGGGAAATGGTTATCACTTCTCCCAACCGACTCACTGTGAGTTGAATTACGCTCAGAATCCCTCTGTTTTCCTTCTGAACAGCCACTCCAGTCCTAGAAATACCTCTGCCTCCCCAATTGATAACTCTGAAATTAATACAGTCATGGCGTGCACTCGCCACCGAATGCACAACAAAAGAGGGGGTAGTCGTGGCGGAAGCATTTGCCCCCCTGCTACGCCCAGCCCTAAACCTGCTTCTCCTTCCTCTTCCCCTTCTACTACTCATTCCCATGGTCCCTTCTCTGGAAGATACCCCGATACTCGCAGTGGCAGAGGACGGTCACAGGCCCATGGTGCCCGCAGAATGAATGCTGCTACCCAAACTGCCAATCTTCCCCTCCCCCCTCATCCCTCTCAACATACGGCCCAATTCCGCTTCCATAGTTCTCTGCCTCGGCCAGTCATCATAGCCACTGTTACCATTACCTTCAGTGAGGAAATCAACCCGCAGGAAGCTCAGACAAGGAACAGTGGCAAGTAGCAAAGGGCCGCTCAGCGGAACAGGGATGATCGAGACCCAGGCAAGCAACAGATGGTAGAGAAAATTGGCACTCTGCATGGCGAGGAGCTGGTTGGAAGCAAGCATGCCACCGACGGCAGAGCGGGTGGCACGAAGGCAACTAGTGGTGACCTGGGCGACACGTCAAGCAAGCATGCAGTCGAAGGTAGCTCAACAGGCATACAAACAGTTAGTGGCATCTTGCGCGGCACGTCAGCAGAGGATGATGACTGGTACGAGTACGCGTGTCGCATTGTAGAAGAGCCCACTCTAGACGACATCCAGGGGGTCCATCCTGACTGATGACCTGGCTGCCAGGTGTCGCTTTGCCGCTCGCTGAAGGTTTCAAGAGCTGTTGTCTGAGGTTTTTCTCCCGTGTTTTATTTTTTTATCATTCCTTCTGGCATGGTCTGCTTGCTTTTAATCTAGGACCCCTATGCGGGCATTTTTATGTTAAAACTCGAGACCCCTGCGTGGGTTTTTTCTTGTGTTCACTCGGACTGGTTTCCTCTCGTTGGGCAGTCGCGTCTAGGCTTGTGATATTTTTTTGACAAAACTCTGTTCAACACTGCAGAGACCGGCGCCTTGCTGTATTTTTATTTTGTTTCAGATCAATAGAATAGTATTACTTGGAAAAAAAATGATACTTAATAAATCTAAAATTAAAATAAATCTCTACTCGTTTAATCAACAACATTTTCAAACAATTGTTTGTGTAAAAATTATGTAACTATTTTTTTTTTCAATTGTTCTTGTTCATTAAATAATAGTCGCCAAATAACTATTGAGAATATAATTAGATTTACTTTGTTAAATTGTCTGTTTATTCTCGTTCTCATCCATGGAACTTTCTGAGATTGAAGATCTACTTAAAATATTATAATACTGTCAGATAATATCAATTAGTTTTTTTTTTTTATTATTACTAAATTTAACTTATTGGTAATACATTCACATATACTGTTCAAACATAAACATAAACCATCTTATTAAACAATTTTTTTTATCTAGTAAGAAAATTTTATCAACCAACCAGAATCAATGAACATGAATCACATATTCTGACTCACACATCATGTTATTGCTGTCTTCGTGTTACAACAATTTTAAAATTCTATCATCCACCAAAGTTGTACATGAATCATAATACTGCTTTTGTGGATACTATCTCTGCAACATCCATAAAGAAACATGCCAAGCATCCAACCAGATTTGTACATGTATCACACATCAACCTTTTGTGGACATGGCCTCTGCAACATCCACAAAGAAACATGCCAAGCATCCAACTAGAGTTGTACAGGAATCACAAATCATCCTTTTGTGGATATGACCTCTGCAGCATTCACCAAGAAACATAAAGAAATATTTTTTTTTGGGAGGTCTTGTGTCCCTTTTGCCAAGAAACATAAAGAAATGTTTTTTGGGAGGTCCTTGTTTCCCTTTTGCCAAGAAACATAAAGAAATGCTTTTTGGGAGGTCTTTGTTTCCCTTTTGCCAAGAAACCCAAATAATTAAGTTTTCTTCCAGATCTTTGTGTTTGTTTTGCCATCAATATCTTAGTTTGGGTTTCTATTTGTTTTGTGTATTTTTCTCTTCTTCAAGTCATAGAATTTGAAAGTTGAAGTTTCATGTTAAAGTGAATGTTTCAATATATTGGAAGCATGAAAAATGTTCATTGGTTAACAAATACTGTTGTGTATTTACCTCTCTCTTCAGAAGTGAAATTGTTTACATTTGTAAGGTTTGTGTGTTTGATTTGACTTAATGAATATGACATTCTCACTAAATATCAATCATCTCATTTAAGAGTGCATCAATTATTTTGTAAGCCTTGATGAGGTTGTAATGATGTATTTTTTTTGGTAAATTTAGATAATTTATTGTAATTAATGTATATAATTATAATTGAGAAATAGTGTATTAATCAAAATCTGTGCTTGAATATATAGCAGCGTCTTATGATTAGAAAGCGAGTGAAATATTTACTAACAGTGAAAATGAAAGCCACTAGATTGTATATCGCCAAGATTATATTTGAATGAGGGAACCCATTATAGTATATACCTTATAGAAGGTGCCCAATAAAAGACAAAATTTATCTTCCACACTAAGTTATGCTGGAGGGAGAACCTTAAGCAAGCCATGAGAAGCTACAAGCTCTAGAGATGGAACTACAACATTCAAATCCTAGAGGATTTATATGGATGGACTAATAGAGTTGACAAAGGGAGAAAGAGACAATGTACCACAAGCACTGACATGCTACATCTCTTCAATTTCACTCCTCAAGTAGCTAATTTCATCCTCCACCCTTTGAATTCGTGTCCGTGACCAATCATGATATCCATTATTGTGGCTAATTGTTGGTAACATATTTCAAGTTGTGTCAAAAATTCTTGGAGATCAATGGCTTCACTATGAGAGATTCTAGGGGCTTTATGCCACCTAGACAGGAAGATAGAAACCATCATCCAAAAATTATAAAACATGTACATCGCCATCTAGTTTGACAATGCATGGACCCAAGAAATGAGTGGTTTGGGAGCCGTAAGGAAAGTTCTAAGTATGTGGTAAGTCCCCTATATTAAAGCCATTACTCAAAACCATAAGTTTCCATGATCATGTGCACACAAAACCATGACTATCATAATGAGGGGATGGGACAAGCAAGTAATTTCCATGAGTGTGTCAATTAAAGAGTCACCTATGCCTCATGGTCGTTTGAGCCCAAAAAATACCTCAAAGGTGTAACACTTCCTCCCATCCCCTTGTACTCTCTCGAGTCGTGGGAGGCGTTACTTGATAATTTGACCCAACCACCAAGGTTACTTATGAAGATGGGGTCACACAAATCTTTCTTTTCCAAAGTTTGCAGAATTTAAATTCTAATGCTACCACTGTATTCAACTTATCGAGAGCTTCCCGATGATAAAAAAATAATCTCAAGCTGACCCCTGGGTGAAGGTTATCCCATTTAAAGTTTGGCCTATTAGAAGAGGCCACACCATTGTGCTATCCACATGGCACCCACATGTACCTGATAGGTCAACATAGTGGATCATTGAGCCATATCAATGTCATACCACTTGGATGTATGCGGCCCGCAATGTTTGAATGCTAACCAAATGACTAAACGGGTGAAGTGCAACAAGTGGGTAGGATTCCACTAGGTTAGGTTCCAACCAAAGCATAGTTGGTTTTCGTTGTGGTGGTTTCCTATTTTGGACCCTTCCCCCACCCCCTTACTTAACTCATAGTGGACTAGTGGGGTACCAATGTGAATCATGGATGAAAATTGGACCCATATTGACCCACACTACAATTTCACTGCTCAAAAGTAGCTTCCTTTTAACAAGGGTCCCATGATGAGAGTTCAAATGTCGAAACCCCGCCTCTCCCCCCTTGTTAAACCACTGTAGACCTAGGGGGTGGGGGGGCCTTGAAATGAATATGGGTCATTGATCCACTATGCTCACGATCATGTCGTCGAAAGAAGGTTAGCCGATATAGATATCCAATCGATAGTGATGGGGTGTCCTATTAGTTGACGATGTTGACAGATGACCATTTTCACGTCAAATACCATCACTGCTCCACTGCTACTGCTTGATAGAGAAGTCACTCATAGAGAGAGCAGGATGAGTGATAAGTGGTCCTGTCACTTGACAACTTAATAACTAGAACTATTCCTAATAGTTGATATTTCTGTCTCTCAACCTTAGGATTATTGGGGTGAACATAACATATGCGAAAGCCCGAGAAGGCCTTCAAGGGATGATTATACAAGTCCAAGCATTCCGACCTTGGTAGTTATTGCAAGTTAAATAGTTTTTCCCGTGAGATAGGAATTCTCAGTTCTTCATTAAAATGAATTGTAAGTTATAGGTTCACATGTGAGGTCTATAGGCTTGACTCTTAACAGAGAAAATATTAGAACGTTACAACAATGCATGTAAACATGCATAGACCAGTTGATCAACACATCATTTAAATACATGCATATCAAATAAAATAGTTTACAAATCTTTGTCTGACAACAATGTTTATAATACACAACATTTCGTAAAACCTAAGTCATCATAAGCAATTATGCACTATGAATATACAAAGGTTTAAGAATTCATTCATGAAGTATATAGAAGCATATACTAGCTCATTATCATATGAAGCATAAATCATCATTCATACATGAAATATACATAACCATTATACTTATCTAAGTAAGTTAAATTCGCCGGAAACTGGAGAAGGGACTTCCCCTCTCCACCCAACCATAGGCCAACTACACTACAATATTTCTTGCAGCTAATGACTCCCGAGTTGGATATAAAGTCTGAGGGGAATTCCTTGCTCAAGGCTATTTCACACCAATGGATTGGTCAAACACTCAAGAAATGGAGTACACTTTCTAGATGGTTCATCAACTACCCTCTGGTAGTAAACACCGAAGGACTCACCTATTCTTTAAGCTTCAAAACACATGGCTTCAACCCAAATTATAGAAGGGGTTGTGCTGTCCAATAAACGAGGATTGGATTCCACTATGAAGGTGTTAGAAAAATATTATATATGACAGAGAAATGAAAGACATATACTATGCGGAAAAACACAAACACATAAAACCAGAGAGACACAGATATATGTGGTTCACCCAGTTTGGGCTACGTCCACCCCGAACAGCCAGTCCTTCCTTTCTATTATCTAGAAAAATGAAGAGACACAACCTACAGTAGATCCACTGTAATATCCTTTGTTTTCTCTCACAATCTCACCTCTCTATTTCTCGCTCAGAGAATACACATCTATTACACAGCCTCAATACAATGCCCACATTCAAAGAGAGGGGTTGCCTTCTAGGGCAAAAAAACTCTAAACTAAACATAAGTTCTACTGTCAGATCATCCGCCTAATGAATGGCCCAGATTGACTAGAAATTATTATACTTTTACAAGGCAATTTTACATCTGTTTTTAGCTTCGGGGGCACTGCCCCCGAAACCCTCACCGGGGGACAGCTGGCCCCCGGACCCCCCAGCCAAAGGGGATCGGCCCCCCCGAACCCCTGCGGGGGGGGAGGGGGGACAAGTCCCCCTGCACTCCCCCGCATGGAGGGGTGTACAAACTTTCTGGGGTATACATTCGGCTGAAACAAGGACCTCTAAATAATCATGCTCCACACCCAACAGAAGGTGGTTCACATGTCAGTTAGCAAGCACTTAGCATGCACTAAGTTGTTCCTCATCCTAACTGCAAGCACCCGATGGGTTAATCTAGACAATGAAGGTGGTTCATCAGTCAGTTAGAAAGCATTAGGTATTTCCTCAGCCTAACTCCAAGCACCCAATGAATTAAACTAGGGAATGAAGGTGGTTTGTTTTCTAGTTAGAAAGCACTAAGTGGTTCCTCAACCCAATTTCAAGCACCTGGTGGTTTAACCCAATTTGCATGGAACTACATACCATCAACACAAGCTCACACAAGGATTTCAGTGGCATCAATTAGTGTCAAAGTTAATAACACCCAAACACACAGGGTACTAGCTCAAGGTCATAACACCTTAGAATTCAGAAGGGGAGAAAGAATATGACTCCAATGGAAGCTTTAAACAGTGAGTTGTTCAACAAATGCCTTCTTTTCCAACAAGTATGTTGAACCCTCGAACCAACTCCACTAAACAAATCTTGAGTTTTCTACTGCTGTGTGTATATGTAGGATTTCACTTGTGTCCCTTCACATATCCAAGTGAGAGAGACAGAGCACTGCCTTGGATCCTCGATGCCTTTTCCTCCGTAGTTCTCTCCTTGATATACGATAGTGGATAATGAGAATGGGCACACCCATTCCAATCTCAATTCTCATTAATGAGTTGTTGGCGACTCTGCTAACTCCAATTTGGCCCTAATCAATGAAAGTTTTAACCCTATATAGAAATTACCTGCAGAGGAATTCTAAAAAAAAAAATAAACAATGGTGAGAATATAAAATAAATACACAGATATTTCCTCTAGATCCCAAAACGAGGACTACTAAATCGATTTTTTAGTATGTTCATTTTAATGTTACAATACATATATATACATGTCGAAGCATTCATAAACCCCAATCCATTAATCTTGGATTAGAACATAACCGTATTTCCCTTGAATGGATCTACAAAATACCATGGGAATAAAACCCTCATACCCAAAACCATGTGCAAAACCCATGCATAAGACCATAGGTAGGTCCTACCACCTAATATAGGGTCCATTTTTTTTCCCACGGCACTACCCCAGACGCTATGCATGGGGGATACTGTCCCCCTGAAACCCCCCAACAGGGGAGGTTGCGCCCCCTCCCCCCCATGATCCCCCTGCTACACCTAACACAATGAATAGGGGGGACTATCAGCCCCCCTGTGACCCCCCCACGCGTGCGACTAGTCATGGAAACAATATAACACACACCCAACATTCTCCCACTTGTTTTTTTTTTCCACACAGGGGGTTACAGGAGAGATTAGTCATTGGCGAGCCCTACAATGCCCATTGTTTCTCCACACCAAAAAAGTTCTTAGTGATTACAAACTTCGTTAATGCATTTGTCGTATTATTCACAGAGTCCACTTTTACCAACAACACCTTTTTTTCCTCAGCCATATCCCTCACAAAGTGATATTGAACATCAATGTGCTTTGTCTTTGAATGATAAACCAGGTTATTCTCCAATAAAATTACACTTTGGTTATCATAGTATATCCTTATAGCTCACTGTACCAACCCCATACTTGAACACAATCTCTGCAACCAAACTGCTTCCTTGCTTGCATGAGCGACTGTCATGTATTCAACCTCTGTAGTTGAAATAGCCACTAGAAAATGTCTCTTGCTCATCTAACTAAATGCACCTCCAAATAAGTTAAACACATACCCACTTGTAGATCTTCTTTGATCCAGATCTCCAGCCCATTCTGAATCAACAAAGCCACAAATGTCCAAAATTCTGTCCAATCCTAGTCTTCCTTGGTAGCACAAACCATAATCACTAGTGCCACACAAATACCTAAAATCTCGCTTCACTGTTGTCCAATGCTCCTTCTTTGGTTTTGACATAAACCTATTCAATACTCCCACTGCATATGCAATGTCTGGTCTAGTACAACCCATTGCATACATCAGGCTACCGACTGCACTTGCGCATGGAACATGGGACATGTCCTCTTCCTCTTCTTGTGTCTTGGGACACTGTTCAACAGATAAATTTACACCTATAGGAATATGAACCTTTACCAGTTTACTATCTTGCATATTAAACCTCTGCAATATTGTCTTGACATGCTTACTCTGGTTTAACCAAAGTTTCCTTTTGGTTCGATCTAGTTCAATCTCGATTCCCAAAATATAGTTTGCAACACCAATATCCTTCATGTCAAATTTGGAGGAAAATTGGGTCTTCAAATACTAGATAATTTCTGTCATTTCCAATCAGCAACATATCATCCACATACATGATTGGATAAATAACACGGTCACCAATTAATTTAAAATGCATATAGTGATCTGCTTTGTTTCTGGTGAAGCCAAGTCCCCATATATATGTATCAAATTTCTGATACCACATCCTTGGTGACTATTTTAACCCATACATAAACTTTTTTAACTTGCATACCAGTTCTTTCTTTCCATTCACCGCAAAGCCTTAAGGTTGCTTCATGTAGATATCTTATTCCAGATCCCCATGAAGAAATTTTGTCTTCACATCCATCTGTTCTACCTCAAAATCAAAAGCAACATCAACAGATAAAATTAATATAATAAAAGCTACCTTGGAAACAAGAGAAAAAAGATCACCAAAATTAATTCCCGACACCCGGGAATAACCTTTTTCTACCAACCGAGCTTTGTATTTCTACACCTTGCCTTTTACATTCATCTTCTTCTTAAACACCAATTTGCTTCCAATGGGTTTCCTTCCAGCCGACAACTCCACCAGATCCCAAGCCTCATTTTTGTCCAAAGATGCTATTTCATCAACGATGGCCTATTTCTAGAGTTTTCCATCCTCTGAATCTACTGCTTCCCTGACAATTTTGGAATCATCATCAATAATAGCTAAAACAAAATTTGAACATAAAGCAGATGGAGTATACCTTTCTTGCTACCTTCTTTCTCGAACTGATCTTCTCACAGCTAGAGTTTGTGGCCCTTCATCTTCTGATTTCTTTTCTGTTGTAGAGTCTGATTCTTCCTCCTTTAGCTCAAGCTCTATCTTCTCAAGTTCCTTTATTAGGACATCATGATTTAATAACATTTTTCATCTCTCTAAACACCAAATCTCAGATATGCACAACCTTCCTTGTTTCTGGGTTCCAAAGCTTATAACCTTTTAAACCATCCTTATACTCAATAAAAATGCACCTTTTAGATGTACTATCCAACTTGGTTCTTTTCTCCTTTGGAACATGTACATATGCATCACAACCAAATACCATTAAATGTGAAAGAGAGGGTTTCTTACCAGTCCATACCTCATGTAGAGTCTTGTTCTCCAACGCTGATGAAGGTGATCTATTAACCAGGAAATATGCAGTCTCCACTGCCTCTGCCCAGAATTCCTGTCCTAACCCGACACCACTGAGCATGCTTCTTGCCTTTTCCATCAACGCCCCATTCATTCTTTCGGCAACTCTGTTTTGATGAGGTGTGTATGCAGTTGTCTTCTGCCGCGCTATTCCACACTTCTTACATAACTCTTCAAATTCCTTCTTGCAGAACTCTCCACCATTATCTGTCTTCAACACCTTTATCTTCTTCTCTGTCTAGTTTTCCACCAGAGCCTTAAAATATTTAAACATGTCAAAGAATTTAGATTTATTTATGAGGAAATATATCCATGTATTCCTTGAGAAGTCATCTCTAAATGATACATAGTACACAGACTTACCCAATGATGGAAACGTCACAGGTCTAAATACATCACTGTGCACAAGCTCTAATATCCCTTTCGCCCTCTTGGCACTAGGGGGGAAACTCACCCTATTCTGCTTCTCATATACATAATGTTCATAGAAATCAAAATCCAAAGAGAAATTATACATGCCTTCTACCATACCATTACCATGAAGTATTCAAAGACCCTTCTCTCCAATATGTCCAAGCCTTTGATGCCATAACATGGTATTTTTTTCAGAGACCACTAGATTTTCTACTCCACTTTCAGGAACCACATAACTTTTACACCCATCAATAACAATAATACCCAAAACCTTGTACAAATTTCCAATCCGCACTCCCCACATCAATACTAGTGCTCCCCAAACCCTATTGCAGGTATCTTTATTGAACACTGTTTTTACGCCTGCATCATCCATATTGCTTACAAAAATCAGATTTCTGGCCAATGAAATAATATGCAGAACACCCTGAAGTGTTCTAATCCTTCCACCTTGCAACTTCAGCTTGAATTTTCCGTGTCCAATGATTCTAGCCTTCCTATCATTTCGTAAGAAGACATCTCCATCATCATATTTCTCATACTCGTAGAACCACTCCCTATGGGGAGTGAAGTGAAAGGATGAACCTGAGTCAATCAACCATGCCTCATGATCTACATGTGTACTTGAATAAGAAGCCAAGTATACATCCCCACCTTCATCTAAGGTGGTTTTCGACTTTGTAGAAGGATCATCACCAGATCCCTTTCCTTCTCAAGAGCTTTAGATCTATAATCCTTTTTGTAGTGGCCTTCCTTTCTACATTTCCAACATACCTTTACAAGTTTTTTTGGAGACTTAGATCTCCCACTCGAGGACTTATTTTTGTTTATGTTCTGGGAATGTCCTCGTACAAAGAAGGCATCTCCATTCTGTCTCTCCATTTTTTTCCATCTCATCTCCTCCAACAAAAATGATGAGACTATTTCATCAAACTTCAAGGTAGTTGTCTTGCTACCTAGAGCAACAACCAGACTATCCCACGAATTTGGTAGAGAACACAGATAACTGATGTACTTATCTTCATTTGAAAATTTTATATCAACAATTAAAAACTAGCTTACCAAAGTATTAAAGACATTTGGATGCTCTGTCACCGAGTCTCCATCCTTCATCCTTATGTTATACAACTTTTTCTGCCGAACAATTTGTTCACCAGAGACTTAGATTGGTACAAAGTCCCTAACTTGACCGACAAATCCTTCTATGTAGCTTCTCCTGATACATTCAATAATACTGAATCAAAGATACACAATCGTATTGTGCTCTTTGTCTTTTGATCCAACTTCACCCAGTCTTCTGATGATATTACCATTGGTTTAGTACCCCGATCTACCGTAATCCACTGATCTTTATCCACCAACAAATCCTCCATCTTGAGTTTCCACTACTCAAAACTATGATCATTAAATTTCTCGATCTCTATCTTTCCACTGCTCTTCATCTTCTTTCACCCCAAGACTCAATCCTGTATATCTCCCACTGAACATGGTCTACCATAGGCCCGAGAAAAACCCCTCAGCAACAAAGGCGTCCCCTTGAAGCCGAAACAACTCTGATACCAAATGTAGGTTTTAACCCTGTACAAAAATTACCTGCAAACAAATTCTAAAAAACCTCATCGATCTCCCAATATCTCTTCGCGTAGAGACAAAAAAAGGTTTCAGATTGAGAAGTTTGACTTCTTGTCAGAACCCTCATCATCACATCTAAGGATAGATTTGTCCTCTGTATGCTTATGTGATGAAAGAGATCGATCGCTGGGCATGGAAAGGTATAGATCTCGATCTTGATATCTTGGCACTGTCAATGGATTGGAATCAAGACCCATATTCACTTTGACTGGAAAAAATGTGTCGCTAATCATCACAACCCTAACCTCCAATGCATTCCCAGCTTGGCCTTCAACCAAGTATTTGATGTAGAGAGTTTCAGATCCATAAAGATCTGCAATATCGTAAACCCTCACTGCTATGCAATTATCAGAATTCGCCATTTCGCTTCTAATGGATTTGTTACAGAGACGCTAATGATTATGTCCGAATGAATATATTAATTAATTAAATTAAATAATATATATTATATCTTGGTCAATAACTTTGGTTTATTTCTTTAATACCTTGACTAATAATCTATTTGTTTTGATTCTTAGTTTTTAGGCTTTCTTGTTTACTGTTTGGATATTTTTATATTTGCCTTGATCCCTATTTATAGTTTGACTGGAATTTATTATATTTTTATTCATATTTAAATCTAAATAATTTAATTTATATGATTTCATATGGCATTTTATTACAATTAATTTAATTCTTGAATCTAAATATTTGACTCAATATCTAACCATAACTTAATAATAGATTTAATTTTAATATAGTTCAATATAAATATTTGATTTTATATAATATTATTTTATTAGTTCAATTTTATTCCTATTTATTTATATTTTAATAAAAAAATTAACTTAGTCTTCATCTAAATATTTGACTTTTTCAAAATTTGACTTGAGTCAATTTTTAACATCCTAAAAATCTTTTTTCAAAACTAGGTGTTTAATATAGCCCTTAAAAATATTAAGGATATTTACATTGGTCTCTCTATTTAATCTTGTGACATGATCTAAGTCCCCATCTTGTCCCGATGATGAACCACATTGGATGGTTCGAAACACGCTGATAAATGATCTCTAATGTGATTTCTCCAAAAGATTTCCTAACACATAAAGTATTTCTTAATTAATTAATATATTTCAAAATCGTTATAATTTTTTTTATAAGAATTGAAATCAAAGTAAATTAGAATGAGAATTAAAAAAATGAAAAATCAATATTAATATATAAATAAATTAAAACATGTTTTTAAATATTAAGATGATTCGTAATGCCTAATAGTTAAGAGCATGCGTTTCCTCCTAAGACGTCACAGGTTAAAAACGAGAGGGGGGTAGAGTATGTATTCATAGACTTAACAGTCAAATCGCTGCGGAGGTGGGTCCTTTGTCCCACAAACAAAGGGGTCTTATACACCAATTTGGTGTTTGGCTTCGTCGTGACCTTAAAATTGGATAATAATAATAATAATAAACACTTAAAGGTAAAATGATTGTTGGATCATCATAATAATATGTCAACAATCATGATCATACATAAATATAATGTACAAAGCACGAGATATTATCAATTAAATATTTTACATTTAAATGATAAACATTGTATAACAATAAAATTAAATTGATTTATCAATTTATGTAAAGTAAATTTTTATATTTTTTATTTAAATTTTTTTATAAAAAGGGAATGTTTTGTCGTGGTCCGTCACTTGAGAAATTATTTAAAAACAAAATTAAAGTTTTAACATATGAAAATTTTACTCAAGTATAACAATATTGTTAACAAATTATATTGGAGTGTTAGGTCACTAGGGCCATAACAAACTTGACAAATGAAATCATAGAAAGAGAATTCAAAACAATGAATTGCACAAAAGCCATTATTTATACTTATCAACATTGAAGGCTACCATTGGAATGGACTCCTGGCTGTTTCTAGGCGAAGTAGCCAAGTCAGGGAAATGCCTAAGTGCATCTCTATATATCCATGCTTGTAATCCATGATGCTCATGTTAGGCTAAATCTCATCCAGTATTAGGATAATTTATTCTTTTGCCTCATTCCTATCAAGCATAACCCTATCCAGTAAGAGATTTAGGTGTTAGTAGATGTCTACAATGTATATATAGATTGGTTATAGCGACCTCGAGTGTGGCCCATATTTGGCACACAATCAACAACCTCAACTATAAACTTTGTGTTAGTCATATAACTTCTTCCTCCAGTTTTTCTCTTTCCACTCGCTCAATTCATCTTATATTTCTAAGGAGTATAATTTATATATCAATGAGTAGAGCTCTCAACCCTTTTCTAGGCATGAGAGCTATCTTTCTCTCTGTAATATGCCACCCCTCTTCTACTATGATATCTTTACCGAGGCATAGTGGACGAGAGCCAACATAAAGGAAACTAAGGTGGAGGTCGCCCTAGGTAAAAAAAAGGGATGCACATAGATGAACAAAGGACTGTACAAAAGAAAGTGTACACGATCCTAGCAAGAAACATGTTGGGTAGGAATAAAGAAAGCAATGAAAATAGAGAAAGAATTCCCAGATATCGAGGTGGGAAAGGTATAATTGCAATAGTATCCTAATGCCCAAAGCATAGCTCAATGCCCAAAGCCAGTTGGATATATGCCAAATAAAGGCTTGAAGTATTACTGGCAGTGCCAAGGAGTCAAGCTAGATCCAAAGTAAAAAGCATGGAATCAAGATATATAAATAGAAAGTAAGGGGAGTTACCAGAAGTAGAGTTGTTTGAACTAAGTGGAATAGAACTATCATGAACCATAATTCAACTCTCAAATCACTTGTTTGTTTCTTGAGGATCCATCCCTTATTGTGCATGCTAGAACCATGCAACATGAATGTTTGCCCCAACTTGAAAAGATGGTGGAGCACAAGGAAGCTGGCCAAGACTAGGTTGATTGAAGAATAAGGACAACCAAGCATTTCATAGTAAAGATATGAAGAATTTCCACTTGAAATACATCATGAAGGCAATACTAGGACTTGCATCACCCAACATCAGAGAATTGTTATAAGTCATATGACTTCATGCTAAGGAATACATATGTCTTAATTATTTTGAGGGGGACACATTTCGTATAAATAAAATATGTAAAACATGAGAAAAAACAATAAAAACAAGGTAGGTTGCAGAGCAACAATATAAATACAATATGTAAAACATGTGAAAAAAACAATAAAAACAAGGTAGGTTGCAGAGCAACAAGTCCCTTCCCAACATGGATTTGAAATGTAGTTACTACATAAAGAAACTTACAAAAATTGGTAAAAGCTATTTATTGTTCCGGTTTTTACAAAAGAATATAATCAGAGAGGGGGTCACTAAATATGAAAATTTGTGGGAAATGAGTATCACAAGTTGAATACTTACAATGTTCTCTATATCAGGAGGTGTATCAAGATCAATGTTGTCAAGACATGGAATTGTATCAGGTGCATTCACAGTTTTGTCAATTTATTTAGCTTTAATGCGACGATGTTCAACTAGATCTAGAATGGAATTTTGAGGAGGTGTATCAAGTTCAGATGCATTTCTATATTTTTCAAGTTCTTGAGCTTTAACATGACCATGTTGAACCAGATTCAGAATGAGATTCTAAGGAGAATAACACTGAACAGTCTCAACACAAAACAAAAATTCATCTAGAAGTTGTTGTGAATCAACCCTTAACCGAGATTCTTTTGTTAGAAAGGTTGAATCAACCAAACTTATATTTTCCTGACAATTTAGCCCCTATAATATTGAATAATCCATACAGAGTTAGAGCCACAACGCACAACCCAATAGCTACTTGTTTAATCACTACCATATAAAGCTAAACAATGAATGAGTCCAACAGGGAATCAAACTATATCCACGAGTAACGAGATATTAATTGAGCAATAGAACGAAAGTAACCATCCACCATTGTATTTATAAAGGTAGAAATTTTTTCAACTCGATAAGTAATGTCAAGTGAGTTCATATCTTGTTACAATTACCTGGCTAGGACCATCCATACACTCCATTTGATCTTCTCTCACACTATCTAGATCTGCCTGTAACTTTGCATGAGAAGATAGTTTTGGAGATGACGTGAAAGGGATTAATGGATCTGGTATAGGTACTTCATTTTTGTCAGATTTCTTATGTTGTTGTTGGTAAGGTCATAAATAAGAATCTGTTGGATCTATTCCCATTCCTATCTCGTCCTCATCTCCTTCGCCTGATCAATCCCTTTTGGCCCGCATAAAAGGAAAGGAACCGTGCGTGTCAATCACCCCCTTAAACTCCCCGACCTCATCCCCTGTTAATCCCTGTGACAGTGATTTGGACCTCCTACTCAATAGAAATTCCCTCGAATTGGAGCCTCTAATGATTCACAAGCCCGGGAACCTAGCCTCGTCTTTCATTAGCCCGGACTCTGAAAAAAATATCACTGTCAGGAAAAAGAGTCGGGGTGGCAGCAGGCATTTTAGAGGAAGAACCACAGTTACAGATAGAGGGATCAGAAATCTGTCATTGGTCGATGTGCCCATCTATGACTTACCAGACTCTCAGCCTCTTAGAGCAAGCATGGCTGGCGAGTCATCAAAATGATCCCTATTGTTTCTCTGAACATAAGGGGTCTTGGCATTGATCCAAAATTCTTAACACTAAAGAATTTCTTCTTCTCTTCCAGGGCCGGTGTAATTCTCATCCAGGAAACCATGCACAATCGAGAGGGCACTATTTCTTATTTCAGGAAAATTCTTCCTTCTTGGTATATGGTTGCAATAGAGGCTTGTGGTTTATCAGGGGGTCTTGCAACTCTATGGGATCCCGTGCGGGTGAGAGCAAAGGCTTATAGGTGTTTTGCTGGGATTATTATAGCGGCTTCCATCAGGGGATACGATTCTCCTATCAATATTCTAAACATATATGCGCCTTACAAAAGCAGAGCTCCTTTCTGGGAAAACCTCTTCTCTCTAGACTTGTTTGATATTCATCATCTCCTTATCGATGGTGATTTAAACATAGCACTGAGCTCTGAAGAGTGTTGGGGTCATGGGAAGATAAATAACACGCTTGCTGATTTCATTAAGCTCGAGCTGCTAAACAGAAACATGGTGGATATTGCGCCTTCGGAGATGAAACCGACATGGACAAATGGTAGAATTGATAAAGCCTATATTGCTAAAAGAATTGACCGCTTTCTTGTACATGTCAGTGTCCTAGACAAATTGGGCATGCCCTACTCAACAGTGGAAAACATTCTAGTTTCGGATCACAGACCTATTCTGTTAACATGGCCTCAAAAGCAATTTAGAAAGGGATATTCATTCAAGTTTGACAGAACTATCCTCCAGGACTCAACATGCAATGAATATATTACCGATGCGTGGAAAGAACTAAAAGCAAGGGATAAGCTCCCCCACTTCTCAACTTTCAGAGAGAAGATGGAAGAGATCAGAAAGCTCGTCAAGAAATGGCAAATTCAAAAAAGATAGAAACACAAAAGGGACTTACTGTTGTTACAACAAGAATTGGACTCTCCTTTGGGATCAACAGATTTTGATTCTTGCTCTTTCGAGAAGAAATGTCGCCTAAGGGAGTTGGAAAGGGAAAAATTTAAATTGTTGGAGCAGGAGGAATCCTTCTGGAGGCTCAAAAGTCGAGCTTTATGGCTCCAGGACGGTGATAAAAATACCAAGTTCTTTCATAATTATGCAAATTCCAGGAGAGTAAAAAACTCTATTTGGAAAATAAAGGATGATAAGGGCGGGTATGCTGTCTCTCACGAAGGCATTACTAAACAGGCTGTAAATTTCTTCAAGGAACAATATAGCAGAGGAAAATATATTGCATTCAAGGATATTCTATGGGGCATTGACCTGTTCCTAGATATGTTCGATGACGAGAAGAATGAAGCTCTGTTCTAGCCAATCACTAAAAATGAGCTTCTTGGAGTCATGAAGTCTTTCAAGAAAGACAAATGCCCCGACCCGAATGGCTGGACAATTGAGTTCCTGATCCATTTCTTTGATCTTTTCAAATTGGATCTTCTACGAATGGTGGAGGCATCTAGGATGTCGGGGAGCATTCACCAACACACTACTTCTACATTGATTTCTCTTATCCCAAAAAAGGGAGAGCCTGATTCTTTCCAAGATTTCAGACCGATTTCTTTATGCAACATATCCTTCAAGATCATTACCAAGATTATAGCTGAAAGAATCAAAGATACGCTGGCATCCTATCTAACTCCAAATCAACATGCTTTTCTGAAAGGGCGCAATATATTAGATGCTGTGGCCAGCACTCAGGAATGCCTTCATTCTATGTTCTCCCACAATACAGAGGCTGCTATTATGAAAATTGATCTACAGAAAGCTTACGATTGTTTGGACTGGGGGTTTATGCAAAGTCTCCTGGCGAAGATTGGTCTGAAATCCTGCTCTATTCGATGGATTATGGCATGCATAGAAAATGTTAACTATGCGGTTATTATAAATGGCTTTCCCTCTCCTTTTTTCCGAGCGGAAAGAGGCTTGCGTCAGGGCTGCCCCCTCTCGCCTCTCCTCTTCATCTTGGCCATGAACTCCATGAGTACGCGCATCAACAAAGCGATTGAAGAAATTTTGTGTAAACCGATTAAAATCTGCAAACATATTTTCATCTCACATAACCTGTTTGTTGATGATATCCTTTTATTTGCTATGCTATCTAGAGCATCTTGGATCTGCCTAAAAGATATCCTTGACAGATTCCAAAGAGTGTCTGGGCTTTTTATAAACAAGGCGAAATCCTTTCTTTACCACAATGATACCAACAGGGATATGGTTATATGGATCTCTCAGTTTTTTGGTATAGAGTCACGATCATTAAAAGATGGAATCAGATACTTGGGTTTTTGTCTCAAAGTGAAAGCTTACTCAAAGAACGACTGGCTATGGCTGACTGATAGATTTTTTAAGAAGATATCAGTGTGGGAACATAGATCCTTATCTCTGGCAGGCAGAGTCATCCTCACCCAATCTGTCTTGATGCAATTGGCGGTCTACTGGGCCCATCTATTTATCATCCCGGCTAGCATAATTCATATCATGAATAGGATTTCGGCCAACTTCATCTGGGGTGCAAAGGCTGATCGAGGCAAATTCCATCTGACCAAAATGGATAACATCTCGATGCCAAAAAATCTCGGGGGCTGGGGTCTTATGGATCAAAGGCTGTTTGGTAGAGCTCTGGTCTGCAAATCAATGTGGAGGGGTATCTTGGGCGATGGTCCTTGGAGTGCTATCATCCAGCAAAAGTACCTAAAAGGTAGAAGCATGAAACATTGGTTTAGATCCGGGTTTATTGTAATTCAACAGGGATTGGCCATATGGCTTAGCTTCAGAAAAATTGGAAAATACTTCTTGAAGAACCTGAAATGGAGGATGTTCTCTGGTAGATATATCCTTATTGGTGTGGACTCTTTTGAAGGCTTTAGGGGGAGCCTCTCATTTCCAGACTCTCTTCTTTTTGTCCTTCACAGAATGGGTTTTTTTACATGGGATAAGCTCATCGCGGAATGGAGGGGTCCTTTGCCTATTTTGAAGGATGCTGCTGATATTGGCTTGCCAGTCGCCTTGCTGTCATCATGGGACAATGCCAAAGCTGCCTTAGCGAAAGGAGGGATCATTCGTGTTGGGCTAAAAGATCACTTAGTTTGGTCACTGTCTCATTCTCATTCGATAGCAAAAGTTAAAGAAATTTACTATGATCTCGCATCTAAAAAGTTGTCGCCTACAAGACAGAAATTCCCGATGGTGTTTTGGAAATTGGGTTGTCCTCTTAAAATGACTTTCTTCTCATGGCTAGTTTTCAACAACAAAAACTTATCATGGGAAAATTTGAGGAAAAGATGTTGGCACGGCCCAAGCAGATGCGTGATGTGTGAAGCTGATGAGGAGACAAATTTTCACATGTTCTTCCAATGCGAGGCCTCCCAACAAATCTGGTACGACCTAGCTGTTTCTTTTAATTTTCCTCACCTTCGTTTTATTTCTATCCATGCAGCGTTCGAGTGGTGGGGAAGGCAAGAAGAATCTAAGCGAGTCATCCTTCCCATTATGTTATGGTGTGTCTGGAAATGGAGGAATCTCAAGATCTTTGAAGACTCAAAGCTGCCGTTCAAGTCTGTTCTGCTCAGCATCTCCGCTCTCCATGATGCCATCCCTAGAAGGCTGCCGAAATAAGCTCTGAGTGCCTACATGTTTCGGGTTTCAATCTTTTGTTTTTGTCTATGTTTTGTCTTTTCTACTATTTGGACTATCAGACTTCCTTTCAGCACGCAACAACGTCCTCTTTGTTGCATTCTATTTCTATATGGATGGCCCAATGTGTTGTGTTCTTCTTTTGCAACTCACAAAATCTGTAATATTTGTCCATCTATAGTTTCTGCTACTTTTTTTCTCTGACTCGAGAAACCACAAGTTTCCTCTATATGTACCTTATCAGGTTTTTTTTGCTTATATTGCCTCAATATATATATACTGCTTTTTCTTCTGAAAAAAAAAAGGTCATAAATAAGAAGCAATTATGTGTTGGGGATTGGACTTTGTTGTTCGATTCCAAATTCAAGGACTTCAAAGAGAAATTTTGTATGAGATAGCTAGGGGCCTATGAAGTTGATACTATATATAGCAATGGTATTGTACAAACATCAATGAAGCTAGAAATCTAGTAATTGATAATTGGCACTGACTATACAAGGAGCCACTATCCAAAGATTAATTTTTAAAGAATATAAAATTTTCAAGTTCCTAAGTTGCTACAACATCCCCCTTGTGCTGTTGCAACACATTGCTATTGTTAGAAATAACAGTTGCTGGAACATAGCTCTAGCACTGTTGTTGCTACACTAGACTATGTTGCAACACCATAGAACATTGCTATTGTTAGAAATAACAGTTGCTGGAACATATCACTAGCACTGTTGTTGCTACACTAGAATATGTTGCAACACCATAGAACACCAATAAGCCTTTGATGGAGAACCCAATCACCAGGTGGTGAAAAATGTCAAATTCCACATGCAATTCCTCGATCCCATGCCACTACTTTAGTAGATGCAACACCGAGTTTGCACCTTGCTGCAATATCCAATTCATGCCTAGCTGTAACATGGAGCCCATGGCTTGCTGCAAAACTGTTTCAATTGTTGCCACACCTACTCGTGTTGCGCTACTGCAATGTTGTGAAGGCACTGATATATTCCACTGCAACCTTACATCATAGTCGTAATTAGTTAAGATTTCCATATTTTTGATTTTATAATCCCAACAACTAATTGAAAGAAAATGGTGAAAAAATTGTTATCAATGTATATATATTTGATTAATTGTTACTCCCATATTATTTTCAATATTACTGAGATAGTTGGAAAGAATTGTTGTGAAACAATTTTTATGGTTAGTCTTATAAACATAATATATTTAATGATGACCCGAGTGTGTGTGAAAAATTGATAAATGTACTAAAGGGTGAGTTGAATAACTCTGTTTTAATTTTGACTTGAGTTGGAAATCATATTGCAGAGTCCCTTCTTCAGGATCTGTAAGTCATTATCTTAGATAAAATATACAATAATTTTTTTTCAATAATGAAGTCATTGACAACAATACTTAGTGAAGTAAAATGGAAGAAGTTGGATAGAATCATCTTGTATATATTCCGTGGAGTAGAACTTGAGGATGCGATTAAAATCACATTACTCTGTGACATAATAAATGTAAACAACTATGACACAAATCATATAAGCGACACCACTAGTCTATTACTTGATTATACTTGTCAACAAAACTTGGTAGAGAATGTTGTATTACTTATTACAATTTACTAAATTTTCATTAACTGTCACCTGTGGTTACAACAGGAATTGGCCAATTCTTACTGTGCTCAACAAACTTAAATCTACTAACAATTCTATGTAGTGTTATGATAGTAAGTAACATCATAGGTATCATTGTTCTTATAGAGTATACCACTAGCACAACCATATTTACCAATGTGGTTGATATATGCCGAGAGGCGTATTTGAAATACATCTACAACCACATTTACCATTGTGGTTGATATACGAGGATAGGCCTATATCCACCACCTACCACATTAATAACTCGGGTATTTTTTGATAAAGGCTAACTATTTTTCATTATTAACAACTATATAAATAATAATAGCCATTTTTTTATTATCTAATTACATTTATTATATTAACACACAACGGACCTTAAGCATTGTAGGACCCGCTCATCCGCTCTAGCGGAACATGCTAAGCACCATATTTTCTTAGAGGATTCTAAGGTCCTTGTGAAGGTTGATCATTTCCATCACCGAAAATTAAGAGAAGCCATTGAAATTGAAAAGAGGAGAAAAAGTCTTAATAGGGATGAAGGATGGAAGTTAAACAACTCTTGGGTCCCTTCTCTTTGTTCTCTCCCTTGTTAGTCTTTTTGTTTTTTTAAATGAATTTATTAAAAAAAAGGTCACAACCACCAAGTAATTTTATAAAACAACAATATTATTTAAAATAGTAAGTAATAATATGAACATTATTTGATTTCAACAAAAAAATACAACAAAATTATATAACTATCCTTGCTCTTATATACCTACAACCTATCATTCTAGGCAAATTATTCACAGAGATGGTTAGCAATATTACTTATTTTAATATAGTAAACTCAAAATATTTTGGAAAAGTAGTTAAAGTTAGAGTAAAATAAATTTTAATTGCTTTAAAAAACTAAATTAATATAAAAACACAAGAGAAAATTGTTTATCCTCTCAAAATTAACATTTAAATAGAAATTTTACTTTGACCATAAGAGTTTTTAAGGTAATTTTCAATATCACTTAGATTGCATTTCCTCAATGTTAGATGAAATCAAAGAATCATCATTCTACATTAGATTTCCCGTCGATGTCTAATTTCACTGCATCCATTTGCCAACCCCTACATCTCACCTTTTCATTACCTGTAATTCTTTTTTTTGCTAAAGCAAGAGTCATACCTTCTAATTCATTAAATCAGAAAACAAATTACATAAAATACAACAGTCCCAAAGGAATTGTGGGCCAAAGAAATAACTATCCTCTTAAAACCTAGGGCACCAAGCTAAGGGCTTAAAACCCGAGCCAAGGGCCCACAAACATGACTACAAAACCCTCGAAATACAAACAAAATCCGAGACCGTTTGATCCCCCCTCAGAGATCTGATGGCTGAGGCTCAAATTGGGGCGAAAACAAGCAAGCAAAATTAGAATTGGACCCGATGAGGAAATAGGGACCACTTTATAAGGATTTCGGGTCCGAATAGGGGGATTTCCCTCGAGCATGTATTTCACCAGAAAACCACCGATTCTCACCATGAAGCGAAACAAGCACAGAAGATAACCTTCACCCCGACCTGCATGCTTTTCCTCAACTGTTGATTGTCCTTGCCATATTCAACGGAGGATAATATCGCAAGACCAAAAAGCATGAAGAATTACTACACGATAAATGACCTGGATCCACCAACATGCTCGCTTATTCTTGACCGTAGATTCGTCTTGCTTGATCCAACGACTGAGGATCATATCGCACGAGCCAAAAGCATCGAGAATTACCTCGCGATGAGGGCGATATTTCCTCCCCTCCCTTGGCCACTTGGTGCTTGGTGAATGGAATCGCTCCCAACTCTGAAATACTGCTTCCAGCTTGAAGGGCCCGCAAAAAACCAAAAACCACCCTGAGAGCGATATTGCCACCACAGATGGAAATACGGGAGTTTTGGGTCTGCCGAGAAAGCCCGGACTCTGGCACCACGCACCATCCCATCTCCTCGGGTGAATGAACCAAAGGAAGATGAAGATCCATCCGTCCAGCCATCCATTCGAGAAACAACGTATGCCGAGCAACTTCCACCTGAGACTTCTGTGTTTGTACTTACTAGGGTTGAGGAGACTGACAATGACCTGCATGCCAAATATGACCTCACTTTGGAAATAACACTTCATAATGAATCCACATCAACTGGAACTTGTCTCTGTGGCTCTGTTTCGAAACAACACTCTGTCCTCATCCGCCTGATCGTGACAATGTGCCTTTAATATATTTTGAGGCATCTCTTGCCAACTTAGCTCGACCCTGCTTTTGGTGCAGAGCACCCCTTGATTGGCCAGAATGTCCGCGAATTTATTTGCTGTCCTTTGCACATGGGAAAAACTCACGATATGTAAGCATCGAAGGTGAAGCTGAATCTGTTGAAAGACCTGAAGCAACCTCCAGTGTTTTGAGACTTTTTCCGGATCTGTGCCACCGCTGATTCTCTTGAGCGAGTTAATGATTAACTCAAAATCAGCTTCAACTATTATATTCTGGATATTATCCTGCTTCAAGAATTCTAAACATTGCTCAAGTGCCATTAATTCCGCCATATTGTTAGTGGATCTTCCCAAATGGCAATGGAAAATAAAAAGGATGTAGCCATTTTCATCCCTTAACACCCCTCCAAAGCCAGCAATACTCAGGTTGCCTTTTGAGGCCCCATCAATGTTGTATTTCAAAAAACCCTGAGGGGGAGGATGCCAGTAATCCTTCTTAGTGTCCAGTTTCATTACCTTCCTTTCCAAGCCCTGTGGTATAAACCCCTGCATACCCAACTGAAGGAGTATCTGCATTTTAGCTTCTGAGGGTGGATTCTTTGGGGAAGTTCGCTTATAGTACCTACTGTCTCCTTAAGATATCTTAAGATCTGGTCAAAAATGCTTTGGGAGGAACTTTTTTCATTTTTGAATATTCTGTTGTTCCTTTCTTTCCAAACATTCCATATTATGAAACTTGGCGTTAAAGCCCAAGCTCAACAAATAAATTCATAATCAGAGAAGTTTCATCTCCAATTATTTAGGGTGTTGATAATGCTTCCTTTGTCCCTGTCTGTCTGTTGGAAAATAGTGGCAAAAGTATCCCACAACCTGGAGGTGAAAATGCAATTATTGAGAAGGTGCTCCATTGTTTCCTCTTGGGCTTCATAGAGCTGGCATCTGGAAGGACCTAGAACACCCCTCTTTCGAATGTTTTCCCAAGTTAGAATTTCTTATGATGTACCAACCACACGAAGAGTTTGATCTTCATCCATCCTTGATGCCTCCATAGGTTCTGCCAAACCCTGTCCGGTACATTGGAGTCCAGCTCAAGGAGTATGCGTTTTGCCTTCTTAAGATTGAAGGTACCTTCATTATTGTTGCCCCATCTAAGTTGGTCCTGCCCCCCTATCACTAAATTTTCCTTTGGTCCAACATTTTCAGAAGTGCCTCAAGTTTTGCTTTCAAGGGGCTATCATCCCTATAATCTATCTTCTTCCAGGTTCTCCATTTTCCTTAACTATTGGTTTGATCCCAAAAATCTTTTACCCTAAGTAACCCTTTGGTGTCAGTTTCTTTCTTGAGGTCCAGAAAGTCCTCTCTTAACAGTGTAGGTTCTTGTTGCCATTTATCCTCCCAAAACAAAGCAAGATCTCCCTCTCTGATTTCCCAAAAGCTATTTTTTGTACTTAGCCTCTATTCTCCCTGCCTTATTCCAGATGTGTGAGCCTTTTGTGATGCCAATCATCCTTATGTGATCATTATCTTGCCAAGTGCTGGCATATTTTTCTTTCCAGATACTAGCCCACTGAGCCTTTGGATCTTTAACCCAACGCCACCATAATTTTGCCCCTAAAACTTTGCTTAGTACTTTCGAATCATCCAATCCAAGACCCCCATGGTTTTTAGGTTTGCAAATCTTATCCCAGGCTACCAAGGCCCATTTCTTTCTCTCCTCCCCCTTACCCCAAAGAAAGTCTCTTTGAATGGTTCTAAATTGTTGCAAAACTCCTTTTGGAGCTGGAAGGGCTGATAGCATGAAGACGGGGATTGATTGAAGTACAACTTTTGTAAGCACTAACCGACCAACCAAGTTTAAAGATCTAATAGTCCATTTCCTGATTTTATCCTGCATCTTATTAATCACCGGCTCCCAAATGCTCTTGTGCAAAGGTTTATCAGTTAGAGGAACTCCCAAGTATTTGGAAGGAAGGACATCCCTTTGAAAGCCCAGAATTCTGGAGATATTTCTCTGAATAGAAATATTGGTATTAAAGAAAAAAATCTTAGATTTGGAGAGATTAACTTCCATACCTGTAGCCATGGAAAAGTCACACAGGATTTGTTTATAAGCTAGTGCTTCTTTGACCGAGGGGATTCCCTTCAACATAGTATCATCAACAAAGTGTTGATGGGTCAAAGCCTGTCTAGTCTCAGAAAGTTGGAGACCCTTGATGTTACCAACTTCTTTCGCATGCTTGATAAACCGACCAAGTCCTTCAATCATGAGGATGAAGAGAAAGGGAGAGAGCGGATCTCCCTACCTGAGACCTCTTGAAGGAGTAAAAGTCTTGGAAGGAGAACCATTAACCAGAATTGAAAAGCTGGAAGAAGTTACCAGGGTCATGACCCATCTTACCCAGTTATGATCAAACCCAAAGGTTATAAGGACCTTCCTGATATAGGTCCAATTCAACTTATCGTAAGCTTTGGCTAGGTCCAATTGCATAATCATGCCAGCCTTCTTATTGCTTAACAATGAGAGCACCACTTCATGCACTTGAATGATGTTATTGAGAATTTGTCTACCCTCCACATATCCATATTTCTCCACAGAAACTAGAATAGGAAGAAGTGGTTTGAGTCTGTTGGCAACAACCTTGGATATTATCTTCTACACGACATTGCACAAAGCTATGGGTCTAAACCTATTTGGAGTCTGAGCATTGTCTTGTTTGGGGATCAAGGAGATGAAGGAAGTATTGAGCACCTTCAAAATGGTTCTATTCATCCTGGAATCCTCCACTACATTAAGAATATCTTGTTTAACAATGTTCTAGCAAGCTTTAAAGAAATCCACATTGAAACCATCAGGGCCTGACACTTTACCATTCTGCATTTCTTTGATGACCTCACTAACCTCCTCTTCAGTCATTGGCCTATTAAGATTGAAATTGTCCTCTCTTGTTACAAGCATAGGTATATGCCTTGTTAAGTCCCTGATAAAATGATCTCTGTTTGAAATGGTTTCCTTTGCTATACCTTGAAAGTGCTGAACTAACACAGTTTCTATATCTTCATGGGAATTAAGTAGACGACCTCCCTCGTCCTTGATTGAAGAGATCCTATTATGAGATCTATTTGCCATGGTGGATTTGTGGAAAAATTAAGTGTTTCACTCCCCTTCTTTTAGCCATTGAGCTCTAGATTTTTATCTCCAAAATATTTCCTCTTGTTTACATAAATTCTCCCAGTTTTGATGATGTTTGGTGACTTGATCATTTCTGACTTTATCAAATCCATCCGTGATAAGGGCTTGATTGAGTTCTTGCATTTTGTCTTCAACAACTTTTTTTGCTTCAAAAATATGGCCAAATTCATTCTTGTTCCAATCTTTAAGTGTGAGCTTGATGTGCTTTAGTCTTTTTTGTAGCAGAAACATTCTTGTACCCTGAATACGTAGATCTTCTGTCCACCATTTTGCAATGTTGCTGATGAAATCTAGGTGGGTGAGCCAGATATTCTCAAATCTAAAAGGTCTGTTCTTGGGGGTGCCAATGCCCCGAACCTCAAGCTGAACAGGCCAATGGTTTGAGCCTCCAAAGGGGAGAATTATCGCTATCATTTCCTTGTCAATGAGCATAAGGTCCTTTGAGATTATGAATCTCTCTAACTTTGAGGCTACTTGAGACTCTCCTCCTATTTTATTGTTCCAAGTAAAGAGGCCATTGCTCATATCAGTGTCAACTAGCTTCATATTATCTACAAAAGTTTGAAATGCTGTAGAGTCTTTGCTTAAAGTTCTGGTTCCCCCTTTTTTCTCCGAAAGTTATTTGATCATGTTGAAGTCCCCACCCATGATCCATGGTACTCCTGCATGTCTATCTCTTAGATCCACAAGAGAATCTAGAAACCTGAGTTTATCATCCATTCTTTGAGGGCCTGTTGTGCTGTACAACAACCCCCCATTTCATAAAATTTTACTCTCAAAACTATAATATGAAATGGGTCCCTTTTAGATTAAATTGGTATCAACTTATCATTCCTCAAAAGGTCCGAAAAGAAATAAAACATTATAAAACCTTTTGAGACAATATATAATCGGTCTGATAATAAAAAATGAATAATTCTTTATTATTGCGATAAAGCGATCGCAAGATCGCATATCGCAATAACAAAGGATGCATAACAAAAGACCCATTGGTTTTCCCCAATGCGACAAGCACGAATAACTATCGGATATCAGGAAGGTAAGCAATCATAACAAAAGGCCCCTCTCTTTGCTCCGATGCGATATCGCTATCGGCGATCGGGGAATGTAACATGCATGCAATTAAAAGCCCTCTTCTAAAAACTCCCGATGCGAATTGGCGATATCGCTATCGGCGATCGGGGATCCCGTAATAACACCAATATAACAACTTAAGCATTCCTCCGATCCCTAATTGTGATAAAGCTAAGCGCGACTTTCAAAAAGGATTGATAAGGCTTGGGTATATTATGTTTAATTATTATTAAAAGCCTTTCTCTTCCCGATAGTGATTCACTTACGCCCAACCGCCAAAACATCAAAGCCACGCTTAAATGAATTATTCGGCCAATAAACGATATGATGAGCATTTAAATGATTGACAGGTTTAAACGGCCAATTAATGGAGCAGTAATGCCAAAATCTCTTCAGAGATTGTATCCGCGGCCACCTTATGTTAATCCTCCATTATTCATTGATTGATATAACTCTTTCATATTTGGTTTGCGCCACCTATTCTCCGCATTACATTCATTTTATCTCCTATGCGGAGCTCCTCCGAAGCAGGAAATTTAGGCCAAATGGGGAATAAGTCTAAGAAAGTTGGAACAGCTTCACCTTCCGCAGTAACAAGACAACACACTGCCGATCCGGGACCAAGTAAAAAAGGATTAATCTCAGACACCACATGTCTTGGTCTCAGTAATACTACTTGGAAGAGCATCTATAATCTGGTTGAGGCCGAAGAGCCTCAGGAAACATCAGTACAAGCTACAGCAGACTCGACCCGGAAGTCTGAGACAACCCTAAAGGATTTGGCCGATTCTTGCCTACACTGGATAGCGGCTTGAGAGAAAATTCTTCCATAGACAGATGTGGTAAGATGGGCGGTTGAGGAAATTCCAATTACAAACAGAACATTTTGCACTATCGACGGGAGAGTATTCGGTTCATTTCAACCCGATGATTTGAGACAAATGTACCATTTGCCCGAACCAGAGAAGAAGTATAACAAAGCATTCCTGGAGAAGTTCAGAGATGAAAATGAAATTGAATCAGCACCTATATGGGAATGGAGACAAAACCCAGCGAAACACAAGCATGAGTCCTCGGGTAAGTACTATGTCGATTCCTTGTGTTCTCCTTATTGTTATGCTGGAGCGATGATGTGTAGAATTTGGGGGTTGCATGATTCCTCAAACTTCACCATAGAGATGGTACCTTTAATGGAAGCAGCATGCAATAGCGAAATAATGGATTGGGGGAATATATTATCTGATAAGTTAGCAACAACTATTCTTGAGTTCAGAAACAAATCCCGCGTTACTGAAAGGTTCATTCCTCCATTTTACTTTAGTGCCTACATCTTAGATACTCTTTGTTTTAACTCCGAATTTCCTGTGCTGGGGTGGAGATGGACTCCACAGGACCCCATGCCCATTCATATCTATCACCAGAAGTTGTGGAAAGCCCATTATAAACACCACCTATATCAAGTTTGCAATGGATTTATGTTACCCATTTACTATGCAATTTTTGACAAACCTGCTCCTAAGATTTCCTCACAAGCATAGATTGACTTGACAGCCGTAGGAACCTGGTTCGGAGAAGAAAAATTTACATATGTAAGAGTTTTTGGCAGTCATGCCAGGCCTCACGTCCTCCCCTTGTATATACCCGACAAACTATTGGCTCGAGAAATAGCATATCAGCTTACATCCGAAGGAGTTACAAAGACTCTGAGGAATAAAAAGAAGCAAGTCTGGCCTCCTTTTCCTCTAAGATGTGGCATTTACACTCTGCATGACTACAAGCATGCAGAGAAAGAAGCAGAAAAGATAAATACACTGAATCTCGCCACTCTTCCTAACAGACGATTTGATCCAAACAAATTCGTCTATAATGCACTAGAACATGCAAAACTCACTAAATTTGAACATCAAGAAGATGAGTTTGAGGACCTATTCTCCTGGGCCGAGTCATTATTTCAGATTCAAGCGCTAGCTAAAATGAGATATCATGACGACGGGTTAGTCGAATTTAACAAACTTAGAGAGCAGAGGTTGCAAACTCTGCCTCTAGATTTGTTAGCCACTGCCCCGATGACACAGTCAAGCGAGCCTGAACAACGACTTACCAACGAACCTCCTGCTACATCAGAAATTTTTGGAGAAGTCCAAACAAGAGAGCAGGAGGAACTCCAGAGGAAAGAACAAGAGGAAGTGCAGAGGAAAGAACAGGAGGAAGCGCAGAGGAAAGAACAAGAGAGAATATGTGAAGAGGAACAGAAAAGGCAGCAGGAGCAGAGCAACAAGGATGTGAATGTCGATACCCAGATTGACCCAAGGTTGCTCTAGGAATGGCAACAATTCGATTCAATCATAAGTAATCTAAAAAGCTCAAGAGAAGCCGATACATCCAAAGCGGCTGATACACAGGATACAACATCAAAAGAGGTTCCAAGCAAAAGAACCAGCGGTCTACCCCCTACTACAAACATAGAAATAATTCCCAAAGATCCTTCAGATCAAATCATTTTGCAAGTGGAGGATATACCTCCATTGGATGTCTTTTACAGCCCAAAGCACAGGGCCATAGTAAAGCGACAGCGGAAAAGGAGAAGGATTGATCAACCTTCCCTGTTCCCTGAACAAACAGTGATAGCCAACGTAGTTTGGAAGGAGGAGTTCGATCCTTCTGATGACCTAACAAAATTGTCCCATTATTCTGGAGCCTATTCGGCGGCCACCATGGACAAGGCATCGGAAGTGAGTAATTTGTTAAAAGAAAAAGACCAGGCAATTGCTTCGTTACAAGCACAGCTATCGGAGGCACAACAAAAAGCAGAACAATTAGAACAACAATTGTCCACGCAGCAACAGTTAAACAACCAATTGAACAAGCAGTTGCATGAAGAGAAACAGAGGATCGATTCGAGTGCGATTCAAAAGCAAAAAGAACTATCGGAGGCATTAGAAAAATTGAAAGCAATGAATGAACAGATGGTAAAGAAAAAAGATGATCAAATTGCTCAATTATCGGGTCAAATAGAGAAGTTCAAGAGTCTTCCGCAGCTTGCCGATTTCAGAGCAGAAGCACTACAGATTAATAAGGCACTGGTAACACAAATAAGATTACTGTGTCATAAAATTTCTCAAGTTGAACCCCTGTGTGACATAACAACATCAATAATCGATAAATCAGTCGATGCTAGACAAGACTTCGAGCAGGCCGATGAAACCTTAACAAATTTTCTTAATTGGCAGGACACTAATGAGGGACAGGCAACAGATTTGCCTAAAATCCTAGAATCCCATTAAGAAATTTTATTTATGGAGTGGCAGTCCCAATTGATGAAGGCAAAGAGAGCAGTTTCTAGATGCAAATTATACACTAGTAATTTGATTGAATTAATTAATGATACTTTCTATTTATCTAATATGATCTCTCAGTGTACACTAGGTAAATTACTATCGGCCAAAACATTGGAGCAATCATGTTATCAAGAGCTGGAAAAGAATGGGAGATTGATCACAGATATTAAAAGTTTAACTTGGGACACCTATTGGTTGTTCCTAGTAAAACCATATAGCCAGAGAGCCGCCCTCAAGTGCCTAACAGATGCAATCGAGTGTATCATTCCCGATATACACGATGCCACCTATGCTGCTCAACTCAATTCTCATCTCAGCCGCCCTCAAGAAGTGGAACCGATGCTAGCGATATGCCAACTCAGGTCGAAAGGCAAACAGCCACAGTGATGAATCACGATGCCAACTACCAGATTGCTATGGGGAAGATATTCAAGATCAAGTTGTACCAATTTAGTAGCATTTTAATTTTGTAGTTAGTTAGTTTAATTAAGTATTTATAGACCCTTTCATGTATTTAGAAAGGGTCGTAAGTTTTTGTATATGACTTAAACCCGGAGTTGCACTACTGTACTTCAGGTATATATTTTTATAAAGACTAGGCCAATTATTCCAATTTTGATAACGAAGCTTTTATGTGGATGTGCACTACTGCCTTTATTTAAAAGTATTTCTGAGTCGGAAGAAGGAATTCGAATTGCGATTGATGTTGGGAATGATTTGCAGCTCATATGGTACTACTATCTATGTCTGAATTCATTCTTTTTATGTGAATTGTTATTTGATCATTCTTGCTATTATTGATTATATGCATGTGTTTTAACATCATTCTTTATACTTTCCACTATTGGATGTTTACAGCGTGCTTTTCTTCTAATCATACATGTATCAGTAATATAAAAAGATAAGTGTAACAATGTTTTATTAATTACTTTGTTCAACTATTTGAACAAAGCAATTATTATATGAATGAATGTCTATGTTTATTGAATAGAGTCATCTATATGCCTATTGATGAACAAAGATCATCAAACGTTGCACTTAAGAATAGAAGCTTCCCGGGATAGAATAGTCATTTGTATTTTCGCTTTTAGATTAAGTCATCCATTCATTATCACTTATTAGAAAATCAGTCACTCATCCATCCCCTTTTACTCATTACTGGGAAACTGGTCCCATTATATCCAGTCGGAGCCACTATCCCAAATGGAAAAGGAGCTGTATTAAGGTCCGGATTGGGTGGTTATCCCCCGATATTGATGCAATGATTTTCGAGGCATCAACAGGGCCATAAACATTCGTGACCAGATAAGTCTCCCTATCTCCCACAGGTTGAATAACCACTGATAAATAATTCCTAGATGCCTCAGCATCTATTATTCCAATCTTTTGGGGGTTCCAAAGAGTGAGTATGCCCCCCGCTGTATTATCTGCTTTGACTTCTAGAAACTCAAATCTATTGAGCCATTTGCTGTGAATTTCTTTTATTTTTTGAATGGAACATTTAGTTTCCTGGATAAAGATCATATCCAGATCTTCTTGTTTCATTCTATTGCTAAGTACTTTGTTTTCTTTTAATACCTAGACCTCTGATATTCCAAGATGTGAACTTCATTATTGAATATTTGTAAAGGGGTAGCTGGTTAGGTCTTTCATCTTACCTGAATCTATCATTAGCTTTCCACATTCCATCAATAGCTCTTTCTGCTTTTTTCTGCCTCTTTTCTTTCCTGGGTTTCTGGGAGCTAATCCTGGTGTGGTTTTCTTAGTTTCACACCTTCTTTGCCCTGCCTTTCATTATTTCTTTGCCTTTCCAGCCCTTTAGCCCGAGTTTTCCAAAGGAACAACTGCTGTATCCTGTTGGACTCTTGTTGAGGTAATGAGTCTACCCCTCCCATGGTCCCCCGTTTGAAGAACCCTTACAGATCTAGGTGTTCTCTATCAAGCATCTCCTACAGTGCATGATACTCCATTTCCATCTCACTCTGGGTCATTTCAACATAGTTTCTTTCTGTTTATTAATATCCTGTGTTTGTTCACTATTTTCTTCTTTCTCCTTCTCCCCTGGGCTTTCATCCATTACCTGATCTACTTTTGTTATCTCTTCCTCTTCTTCGATTACTTGGAACCTGTTTATACTGGCCTGTTGCCCTTCTGTTTGGTGTTGCTTTGGTCCCCCTTTTCCCCCTTTTCCTCTATATCCCACTTTGTGAAAGCTTTCAGTATCTTTCATTGTGGTAGCTTTACTTCTGTTCTCTATTTTACTAAGAGGGCAGTCTCTAATTAGGTGCCCATGCTCATGGCACTTGCAACATCTGAAAGGAATATGTTCATAATCTACTATTTGCACCCATTCTTCATAAAAAACTTCCA
Source organism: Pinus tabuliformis (assembly GCA_031772625.1). NCBI lineage: Eukaryota > Viridiplantae > Streptophyta > Pinopsida > Pinales > Pinaceae > Pinus > Pinus tabuliformis. Next base: position 1,413,741,732 of record CM062819.1, on the reverse strand, counting down.
AGATGACCTCATCCGGTAGAGCTCCAGAGAGATCCATCTCCACACATATTCATGCGAAGGAAGTGTATTTTCCCCTTCTGGTGGCCTCAGAAGCTTTGAAAAACGCCCTGATTTGTTTCCTATGGCAGATAATGATTCTGTTTGCCAATAATAAAGAGGTAGGGAGTAGAGTCTTACCCAGACTAGGACCAAAGTAAAAGTCTCTCGCTCTGGGATAAAATTCATCATCCACGGCCGCATGTAGAGGCCTGTTGCTGCATAGAAGTAGGGCCCGCCTTCAAACACAGTGTCTTTGTCCTCAATATTTGTAAAGACCACAGTGAAGAAACCCTTTGACCCAAGATGTAGGTATGTGCTTCCTTTTGGTTTCCAGTGGTATTTAATGCATGCTTGTAATGCCTTTTTAGTGGGCCATAATCCCATGAATTTACAAATGATAGCATAGGTCTGCATGTGGTCCCTATGCGCCTGTAGAGTAGGATCATTTAAAACTACTCTGGGTGTGACCTCAGCCTTGGGTTTACATGGCCCCTTTTACACCTTTTTTTCTGCTCCCTGTTTCTTGTCTTCTTCCTCATTTTCTTTTGCGCTATTGTCCTCCCTTGATTTGGTCAAATCTTGATCCTCTTCCATGTTCCTTTTCCCTTCTCTCGAAGGACCTTTGACAATTTCTATTGGTTTCTTACCTCGGCTGGACACGGCCTGCCTGTAGGAGGGAGTGGAGCCCCTCCCACTGCGCCCCTCCATGAAGTTCAACACTTGCAAAAACTCGAAACCATAGCTCTTCGTCCGCGTCTCTCTTCTCCAGCAAGTTCGTTCACATAAACCTACATTATCCTTCATTACCTGCAATTCATTCATGGTTTTAATGGCAATTTGTAGATTAAAAAAGAAACATTAAACACATCCATTGGTAGGCCCCTACATCTATTCTTTTCATTATCTACAATTAATTCATGGTTTCAATGGAAATTTGTAGATTGAATTATAAAATTATGTAAATTTCACCAATCAAATCTAAAACAATAAAATCGCAAATCAATCCTCAAGTAAAATCAAGTAGTCAAATTATGTAGAGTTCAAAAACCAAATGAATAATTCTAACAAAGTCCTACCAAATTTCTAACTAATTTAACCCAAATATTTCTAACAAATTTAGCAAAATATGTTAGAAAATATCCAAAACATAGACCAATGAGACTATGGCATTTTTAACGGCTCTAGTTTACCCATCATTTTGTGTGAATGTTGGTGCGCCTTTACTATTTCACTCTGTCCCACAAGTAATCGGCCCAAAGTCTGCTATATGAGATTTATTCTTCTGGGATCCGATCTCTCCTACGCATTGTCTTTGACCTTCCACTCATTCCAGTGCCATGGAAGCATTAAATTCAATAGACATAGGAAAGAGGCATATTAAAGCTTATTGTCCGGTGGGAGATATTGCCCCATCTTAGCCAAGATACAGGTATTCCCACCATGAATGAACTGTTTGAAGCTTTTTACACATTGGAAATTAATAGAAGCAAACCAAACGCATGAAGAAATTTGCAGGACGCCAACATGGAGATCGTAAATACATACCCTTCCTAGAAATTACTGATGAGTAATGTAATCAAGGAGAGGGAATAAGGTTATGCACATCCTTGGCATTTTACTCATTAGGTGCTACAAAGCATTTCTTGGACTGTCAATGAGCCATTGTTCTGGCTATGGGAAAAACATCTCTATTCAACTGTTTGAATTAATGCATGGAGCCATAGCTGTAAAACCACTAACGTTTACTACCCAGGGTAAAAATAATACTAATGCCTGAGAAGATTCTTTCTGAGCTTCATTAGATGATTGATTACAATATTTAATATTTTAAATTTATTTGTTGGTGTGTGTTGATTGCAACAATTAAATATACTATTTTTTGGCCAAAGATATTTGAAAAAGTTCAACCATTTCTCACTAATACCAAAATAAGTTTCACCAAGTTATCACGTAATCCTAAATCCTGGTGACAGAAATGTATTTACATGGAATTTCTATTGGTTGTATAAATTTTTTGATCCAAATTTAATATAAAACACCTAATATTTGATTTAAAATACCTAACATCTAGTACTATGATAAGCATTTGTTAGCTGAGATTAGTGGGTGGGCTATCTAAGTTGACTAAGACCATTGCTGAAATTGGACCCATTAGCTTTCCTCTGGATCTCCAATCCCATTGCATCAGTTGGTCAGCCCCTCCATCTATTCTTTTAGTTACCTGCAATTCATTCATTGTTTCAATAACTAATTGTAGATTTAAAAAGAAACATGAAGTTAGAAACTATTGATCATGAATGTAATCGAGGAGAAGGAATCATGTGCACCTCCTTATTGTCCTCATGAGGCACTACTAATCTGTTTCTTGGCATTGTTGTCATTGAGCCATTATTCTGGGCATAATTCTACACTAGAAAACATATATATTCAACCATCTCTATTAAACCTTGGATCTTTTTCTATTGTGGTCCAATTTTCTTGAAGCTAAGTTGATAAACCCTATTATTTATTCCTCCACTTATCTTGGGCTAAACCTACCATTCAATGAACCCTATCATTTATTCATCCACTATTGTTAATCTTTTGGATGAGTCTTTTGTAACAAATTCGAATAGCCATTGGTTTCGTTTCCAACGGTTATGCATTTGAGAAGGTGAAGAAGCATACATTTCATAAGCTGAAGAGAGATCTGTTTCAATGCATTTTTTCTTTTTTTTTTTCCTTAATTCATTTCTCCTTAATTATGATACTTGGTTATCAATAACCGGTACAATAAATTTTTTAATTAGGTTTTGTAAAAAAAAAATTATGTATGCTTTAAATATGTGCTTTAGATATGCAAGGAAGTTATTGCTGTCAATTACATCCATTGATGTAGTGGCGAAGACGAGAATATACTGTCATCTTTAAATTTAGACCATTTGATCAAATTTTTTAATTAGAAAAATAATTAAAGTGGCCAATTCCAATAGGGGGGACACCTATCGATGTAAAAATAATGAAGTGTGTCATCATGTATTCTTGCCAAAATTCTTGAGAAAGAATCTACTGAGATGAATAAGGTGCATCATTTTTCCATGTAGTAGATAAAATAAATTCAGGAAAGTGAATTGATACTTTGCCTAGCCTCTGTGGTGCCATTGATGAAGAACATGTCTCCCTAGGGGCACCTCTGGTGTGCGAAGTTGAGGACTAAACGCTAGATAACCATGAACTATGATTAGCCTTTTGACCTCGAGGCCTCTTGTCACTTCCAAATAACACAATATTTTTAGGCTAGTAGATGACCTTCTTTATCCTCCTTAGCCCCTTCTCATAAAATTCATTGTTGATTTTTTCCACTTCCTGCAGCTCTCTTCTTGGACCCGCTAAGATTGGACATGGAAAATTTGCATTTCTCCAGGTTTGTAAAGTGATTCTTATCATAGAGGGTTTGTGGGACATGGGAAACATTGATGCCAACTTATGACCTAAAATAATTATCACATCTAACACTACAGTTTCAATATATTTATCTAATACACAATCATTATAAAATTACAAAGACATTGAAAATTCAAATTTAGAGAAATAGAAATGAGCACATATAGAAAAATATAAGACAAATAGAAATGAATGCATGTAACAAGATATACAATTGACAAGAAGACTTTTGCAGGTTATTAACTGAATTCTCAGCACAGAAAAAGTCCACACAACATTGATTAGAGAATCATGAAGCTCAATATGAACTAATAGTTGGGACTAATATCTACACCAACCACCAATTTGATTGCAATCTAAGGGTAATGCAAAACTAATATAGGTTGGGGGAATATGAAGCATTATAGGGAATAAATACCTATAACTTTTAGTTGTAGTAAAAAATAGACGAACCACTAGAATTAGGCACTCTCGCACCATCAAGGCCTCCCACACAAGATGAATAATGAGTGATAGGCGGGTGAAGGAGAGGATCTAGATAGGACTGGAGGAATAAGCTTTCCCCTCTACAAAAAACACTAAAAATCACAATTTGGAATGATTAATCATAACATAGGTCATACCCTAGCTTGGTATGACGAAGAAATGAATGCAAAATGGAAGGTGCAAATGAAAATTTCTTAGGAAACCTGGCTGTGAGAAGACATTAATAAAAAGACATGAAATAATAAAAAGAATGACATAATTAAAATGATTAAAACAAAGAAGAAACAATCAAAAGTTATATAAAATATGAAATTTATAAAATAGATGTATATATCCTGTACCTGGACCTCATGTAGACACATGAACCCCATATGCCACCTTACATGCCCTGACGATGTAATCTCAACTAAATCATCTTCTAAGCTCATTTACTAGCAATTTCTAACGAGGTTTGGAATAAGATGAAGCAACTTTGTCAAAGGGTCAAAGGTTGAAGAGTACACAATGTCGAAGGCTATAGGTTTCTCTGCTTTCTCGACTATCTCCGCGCTTGTGCGCTGAAAATGACTAGCTTTCCCACAGATGGTGATAGTCCTTTCCCATCCTCCTTGTTTTGTATGGTCAAGCAACTGGAAATGGTTTTCTTTGATTTGCGATGGCTTTCTTTATTCTGTAGGTAAGATTTTGAAGCATTTGTAGAAGAACCAATAACAACAAGAGTAGAACCATCAATAGAATGAACAGTAAAATACTTAGCATAATATATCAAAACAACTGTGGATTCACTAATAGTTGCTTGGTAGCTTGCCGAGGACAATTTGTCTATTCCTTGCTTGCGGAGGAAATTTTGTCAATTAATTATGAATTTCTAAACACAACCCGAATTAAGGTAATACTGATTGATTGATTGAATTAGATTCCTTATTATACTCGATAGGTTGAATTATCTTCCTTATTATACTTGATATCACAAGGAAATACTAATGGATGACATTTCTTACTTATTCCAGTAGTCTCCCTTCCTCGCTTTCTTCTTCTAGCCTCCCCCTTCTTTCTTTAACCCTGAAGAATAACCACTCTAATAGAAAAGAGAGCAAGAAGTTAGAGCTAGCCTTCTTTACAGGATAAAAGAAATAATCGAATTCAGTCTTGCATGCTTCCCTAACTTATTGCCTTACTTACTTCCCTACCAGACAACTAGCATTCTTTTTCGCTTCATAACCACTAGCCTTAATAAGCTCAATAGCCTTAAGAAGGTCTCCCTCAGATGATAGAATAGAAGCAACAAGTTATTTTAATCTTGATTAATCTTTATGAATACTATTTTTCTTGAATTAAGGAGAGTAATAACTCCCTTCCTTATGCTTGCTTACAATAAATATTTCTGACTTGCTACTCTATTTCAAGCTTCCTTTCAAAGAGAGCTTCCTACGAACAGAGCCTTACGAAAGGAGGCCTACATGTAGATCTATACACAACTTCAAACAAGAGAGGTTCAACCTCTAAGAGTTGTAGCCTTGTACAGGTCCAATTGTTGATTAAGTAGTATCCCTTCTGACATCCTCACTTGTTCCAATCAATCCAATCAAAGAATTAGTTGATCGAGTGAAAGCACCAGTTGGAGGAATAAGTGCATTTTCAACACCGAAAGCCCTCCAAGGCTCCATTTCAGTTTGATTGAGGAATAAGTGCATACAACCATGAGGAATAGGTGCGTGACCTAAGTATGAAGCTACCCAGAAAACACAAGACATCACAATTCTGGACCAGTACAATAAGATCCATGTTGTGGAACTAGAAAGGAAATGTAATCACTGCACGAATGGAATATGTTCATGGAGTTGTTTCCAATCATTCCTAACCCTAGCTATTTCAAGGTGCAAAAGCTATTACAAATTTACAGGGTGCACAACATAAGCTATTACAAATTTAGGCATGCTTGAAACTGCCTACCTCGAAAACATTGCTTGCTCACAAGTAGGACATACATATAGCCATGCCATGTGGTGTGGCCTATGGCATGTATACATATATATTACCAAACCATAACATTGGAAAACAGAACATTTAATTCTAATGAACTGATGCCAACATTAGTTTCGATTTGAAAAATACCAGTCATGTAAATCCTTTGAACCAAGAACAATATAGCCTATGCACCTCTTTGCCTCGGGAAGAGGCCAAATAAGATGAAAACAAATATTATTGGTCACCAAAATCATTACAACCATGCGATAGGTTGAGGGACAATATTTTATGAAGGAGGCACTCAAAACTTTAGGTTAATTTTAGGACAAAGTAATGTTAGTGATTAAATTCAATTACTATAGTCCCATGTAGTAGACGACAAGGACTAAAAATAAACTAAAAAAGATAAACATACTTTATCATATTTAACGATGGTTATGTGATATCATAATATGATGTGACATTTTTTACATTATATAAAATTAAGGGTATTTTTTTGCAATTGTGGTATCTTTTCAATTTGGAGGTGCCAAAAAATTTCTATCATTTGTATTCGAAATTTTATATTAAGTATTCTTGTAAGTATTAGTCCCTGCCTTGCCAGGGACTATAGAATACGACTTGCATTCAAACTCCCTTCACTCTCGAATACTTTGTAGAGTTTTTTGCCATTTTCATGTGCATAACCAAAGTTTTTAGGATTTTCTTTTGATTTGTGATTTTTCTTAAAGTATTAAAACAATTTTATAATTATTGAAAAATGTATTTCTCAAATTTTTATTGGCCTAGAGCACTTTGATGAGACATAATAACCTTGGTGGACTGCCTTTTTATTTTCCTATTTGTCAGTGTTTGAAAAATCATTTTAAAATGAAAAAAAGGCTAAATTTGTAAGTGGCCATTCCATTGGTGAGGGCTCTAAAACTTCCACTAACTCTGTTATGCTTGACACTACTACTAGTGTGCCCAATGATGTCAGGTCCCTTACGTAAGCAAGGGGGTGGGGGATCTAAACAAATATGTGAAGGAATATTTCATTGGGCAAAGTGCAAGTGATGGTAAATCAATGCCAAACTTGTGCAGAGAGCAGAGAAATCTTTCATTATGCTTCCTCCACACATCGTGTTGGGCATCTTATGGTAGCATAAGATGCATTACAATTTATGTGCCATTATTGAGATGAATAGAAACAATATGTATCCTTGAAACTAAAAATTTTAATGCTCCAATTTTTTTCTATGTACCTATGGATGGAGTAATGGTGCAAGTTAAGAATAATAAGATTTATAAATAAATTATTCCACATTTACACTATACATGGAATAGGAAACTAGAAAATTAAGTAGATTTTTCTTGGATTTTTTCTCATATAATGGGGTGGGAAACTAGTTCAAACATCCCTAAGTTAGTCCTCTACGCATCATATTATTCTTTCAAAAGAGATTTTTTTTGATTGGCTAACCTTATTTCCAATGAAATATCCTTCTATCTAGTTAAGCTATCTAAGACTCAATTTTTTCATGACAACCTACTTAATAATATCCTTTGTCTTGTGTCATACCTTCCACAACCTACCTCACAAAAATAATTTGAATATAGACATAGAACCAATATACTTTTGGTACCTAATATTATGGAAACATAAGGCCCCTTTCCATTTTTTCAAGTTCTACACTCCTTTGTCAAAGAATTTTAACATATGGTGACTGGGCAAGAGCCCAATAGAATATCAACTAAAGCACATGATATCCTTTGGGAAAAGGGAATACATGAGGAAAGGGAAGAAAACACCCTGGTTTGAATCTATGGATTCTAAGAGAAACCCTTACTGCTACCAAAATTTATGTTGGATATATACCTTGTTGCCGAAATGTATAGACAATACCATCCATGGTTAATCTTGTTCAAAAGAAAGAAAGAAAAAAATCATTTCCTTACCTTTTATTATGAGATAAGTAACTGCAGAAACACAACCCATCTAACTGTTAGAAAATTATATATTACGGAGCAATGGAACACATAAAATATTGCAGAAATATAAACACAAAAAACGCACAAAACAAGAGAGACACAGATATACGTGGTTCACCCAGTTTTGGCTACGTCCACCCCGAACAGCCAGTCCTTCCTTTCTATTATCCAGCAAAATGAAGAGACACAACCTACAACAAATCTGCCGTAATATCCTCTGTTTTCTCTCACAGTCTCACCTCTCTGTTTCTCGCTCACAGAATACACATCTATATCTCAGCCTCAAATACAATGCCCTCATACAAAGAGAGGGGGTTGCCTTCTAGGGAAAAAAACCCTAAACTAAACATAAGTTCTACCATCAGATCATCTACCTAATGAACGGCCCAAATTGACTAGAAATTACTATACTTTTACAAGGCAATTTTACATTTGTTTTTAGCTTCGGGGGCGCTGCCCCCGAGCCCCCACCGGGGGACCGCTGGCCCTCGGACCCCCCAGCCGAGGGGGACAAGTCCCCCCCACGTGGAGGGGTGTACAAACTTCCTGAGGTATACATTCGGCTGAAACAAAGACCTCTGAACAATCATGCTCCACACACAACAATCTCCCACTTGGAGAATGATTGTAGAAACTCCACCACTGCTTCATTTGCTGGACAATGACTCCTATTTGGACCTGGCTGTTTCTCATATTCATCGTCATCCTTGAAGACCAATTGAAACTGAGCATATTCTCAGTTTCTCCCTGGTTACAACTTTTGTTAGCATATCTGCAGGATTCTGGCTAGTGTGTACCTTTTCCAGCTTCAACTCTCCATCTGCGAACACTGATCGTATGAAATGGTACTTGAGCTGTATGTGTTTAGTCCTAGAATGAAATGCTGAGTTCTTTGCAAGATGAATGGCACTTTGTCTATCACTGTATAATGTGCCCATATCATGCTCTTTACCCAATTCACCCATAAACCTTTGTAACCAAATCATTTCTTTACTAGCCTCTGTAGCAGCAACATACTCTGCTTCTTTTGTTGAAAGTGCAACAACACTTTGGATTTTTGAAATCCAACTGACAGCTGTTCCACCAACAGTAAATACATATCCTGTAGTGCTCCTCCTGTTATCCCTGTCACCTGCCATATCTGCATCAACATATCCCTGTAGAGAAATGTTTGCACCACCAAAGCATAATGCTTGATTTGTGGTACCTTTCAAATATCTGAGAATCCATTTCACTGCCATCCAATGTTCCTTTCCTGGATTGTTCATGTACCTGATTACAACTCCCACTGCATGTGCAATATCAGGCCTTGTGCAGACCATTGCATACATTAAGCTTCCAACTGCTGATGCATATGGAACTTTAGACATATAATCCATGTCTTCTTGGGTCTTTGGGCACATTTCCTTACTAAGTTTGAAATGGCTAGCAAAAGGTGTACTAACTGGTTTTGAATTGTGCATATTAAATCTTTTCAACACCTTTTGTATGTACTCATTCTGAGACAATGTTAATTTGCGATTTTCCCTGTCTCTAGTGATTCTCATACCAAGGATTTGTTTTGCAGCTCCCAAATCCTTCATTGCAAATGAATTTGCCAATTTTATTTTGAGTACATTTATTTCCTGCATGTTAGATCCTGCAACAAGCATGTCATCCACATACAATAACAATATAATATAGCTGCCATCAGTTTGCTTTTTCAGTTTAACACAATGATCAGAGTGACATCTAGTATAACCTTGTTCAGACATAAACTTGTCAAATTTTAGATACCACTGCCTTGGAGCCTGTTTTAAGCCATACAAGCTCTTCTTCAACCTGCACACTAGTTTCTCCTTCCCTTTCACCTCATATCCTTGTGGCTGCTGCATATATATCTCTTCCTCCAAATCCCCATGGAGAAAGGCTGTCTTTACATCTAACTGCTCAAGATGCAAATCTTCAGCTGCTACAAGACTTAAAATAGTTCTGATTGAAGTCATTTTAACAACAGGAGAAAATATTTCATCAAAATCAATACCTTTCTTCTGTGCAAACCCCTTCACCACAAGTCTAGCTTTGTACCTCTGTTTTCCTCCATCTTCTTCCTTCAGCCTGTAAACCCATTTATTCTTCAATGTAGTTTTTCCTGCAGGCAACCTGACTAAATCCCAAGTCTGGTTATGCATTAAGGAGTCCATCTCTTCTTCCATGGCTACCTCCCACTTCTTCCTGCTTTCAACCTGCATTGCTTCTTCATAACATTCGGGTTCACCAGAATCAGTCAACAATAAATAATATAATGAAGGAGAGTATCGTTCATGGGGTCTACTTATCCTGGTAGATCTTCTAACACCACTTTCAGGTGTTTGGGGTGCCTGTTGCTGTTGTGGTGGTTGCTGTTGTTGATTATTATTATTTTCAGGCACCTTTACCTTTTCAGTGATATCATCAAGAACTGCGTATTCCTTGTTTTCGTTTTCTTTCTTCTTTTCCTGCAACTGATTCTTATACAAGACCTTTTCATTGAATATTACATCTCTACTCCTAATGATTTTGTGATTTTCATAATCATATAAGCGATAACCAAAATCATGAACACCATATCCAATAAAGGTACATTTCTTTGACTTTGCCTCAAGCTTTGTTCTATTTTCTTTATCAATATGGACAAAGGCCTCACAACCAAAAGGCTTTAAAAAAGAGTAGTTTACCTTTTTACTTGTCCATGCTTCCTCCGGAACACCACCATCCAAGGAAATTGAAGGGCCTCTGTTTATTAGATAAACAATAGTATCTACAACATCTGCCCAAAACTGTAAAGGCAATCCTGCATGCAATCTCATGCACCTTGCACCCTCCATGATTGTTCTGTTCATCCTTTCTGACACACCATTTTCTTGTGGTGTTCTTGGAACTGTCTTCTCTCTGCGAATTCCATCCTCTAAACAGTACCTATCAAACTCTTTGCTGCAATATTCACCTCCATTTTCTGATCTAAGACACTTCAATTTCTTTCCTGTCTCAATCTCAACCAAAGCTTTCCATTTCTTGAAAGTATCAAATACATCAGATTTGTTCTTAATACAATAGATCCAAGTTTTTCTAGTTGCATCATCAATAAAAGTAACATAATAATGAGAGCCACCGAGAGATGATACCTGAGCAGGTCCCCATACATCTGTATGCACAAGCTCTAATTTTTCGCTCTTCTTTTCTTTCCCAAATCTGAGAAATCTGACTCTCTTCTGTTTTCCATAAATGCAATTCTCACAGAAATCCAAATCAACATTCTTCAAACCCGACAAAAAATTCCTTGAGTGAAGAATCTTCATCCCCTTTTCACTCATGTGTCCAAGCCTATGATGCCATAATGTTGCATCTGCTCCTTTAGAAGTTAAAGCATTAATAGAGTTAGAAATACCATTGCATAAATACAATGTACCAACCTTTTCGCCTTTTGCTATTACCAGGGCTCCTTTGGTGACCTTCCAAGCTTTATCTGTGAAAGTTGTCACACAACCTTCACTGCCTAACTGCCCTGTTGAAATCAGATTTTTCTTTAGATCTGGAACATGCCTTACCTCCTTTAATAGCCATTGGTTTCCATTCTGCTGTTTTACAAGAACCTTACCCATTCCAACGATTTTACAGGGTTTATCATCACCCAGACGAACTTGTCCAAAATCTCCTTGAACATAGTCATGAAAGTATTTCTTATCAGGTGTGGCATGGAATGAAGCCGCTGAATCTACCACCCAAGAATCAGTAATATTTTCGAAAGAAAGAATCAAAGCATCTCGTAACACCTCACCTGTCACATTTGCTTCATGATTGTTTTCTTGTTGTGCATCTCCTTCTTTTCCCTTCCAAGATCTACAGTCTTTCTTTAGGTGTCCTTTCTTTCCACATTTCCAGCACACTATCCCCGATCTGGACTTGGATATGCCTTTCCTTGATTTACTGTGATATCCTGAGCTCTTTCCTCTAGACTCTGCACTCAAAGCATTTCCCGATGTCTCACAGGAGCTTTTCCGTTGCATTTCCTCGCTAAGGATAACACCGACAACATCATCAAACTTTAAAGCACTAGATCCAGAAACAGAGTTACTAATGGCCATTACCAAACCATTCCAACTTTCTGGTAATGAGCACAAGAATAACAGAGCTCTAACTTCATCATCAAAGTTTACCCCTACAGAACTTAACTGACTTGTAACTGTATTTAAATCATTTAAATGGTTTGCAACAGATCCACCTTCCGACATATTCATATTAAATAACCGTTTCATAAGAAATACCTTGTTTGAGGCCGAGGGTTTTCAATATAGTTTCGACAACGTCTGTATCAAACCCTCTGTCATGGTTTCCTTCGAAATGTTGAAGGCGACTGACGCAACAAGGCACAACCGTATTGTTCCGATGCCTTTCTATCGAGAAGGTTCCATTCTTCGTCTTTCATACCCGTCGGCATCTTTGTTTTTCCAACCAATGGTAGGTATAGATCTTTCTGATACAGATAATCTTCCATCTGCATCTTCCACAGCGAGAAGTTTTGGCCGTTAAATTTCTCGACCCTAAACTTACCATCTTCCGCCATTTCTCCCACTCGAACCAGGAACCCTTCTTTCCTGCGAGTTTATCAGCGAAATAGACCTTCGGCTCTGATACCAGTTGCTAGAAAATTATATATTACGGAGCAATGGAACACATAAAATATTGCAGAAATATAAACACAGGAAACGCACAAAACAAGAGAGACACAGATATACGTGGTTCACCCAGTTTGGCCTACGTCCACCCCGAACAGCCAGTCCTTCCTTTCTATTATCCAACAAAATGAAGAGACACAACCTACAGCAAATCCGCTGTAATATCCTCTGTTTTCTCTCACAGTCTCACCTCTCTGTTTCTCGCTCACAGAATACACATCTATATCTCAGCCTCAAATACAATGCCCTCATACAAAGAGAGGGGGTTGCCTTCTAGGGAAAAAAACCCTAAACTAAACATAAGTTCTACCGTCAGATCATCTACCTAATGAATGGCCTAGATTGACTAGAAATTACTATATTTTTACAAGGCAATTTTACATTTGTTTTTAGCTTCGGGGGCGCTGCCCCCGAGCCCCCGCCAGGGGACCGCTGGCCCCTGGACCCCCCAGCCGGGGGGGACCCCCGCGGGGGGGATAAGTCCCCCCTGCACCCCCCCGCATGGAGGGGTGTACAAACTTCTTGGGGTATACATCCGGCTGAAACAAAGACCTCTGAACAATCATGCTCCACACACAACACTAACTAAATTTTTTGAATCTTTAAATCCATTGAATTTAATTGAAGCTGGGGCCATTCAACGATTTGTCCCAAAAGGTATCTATTCAAAACACCTAACCATAATCTAATTTATGAAAGCCTATTTATAAGAATTACTGAGGAAACTGGAGAAAGCCACATTGCCCCATGAAGAGAAAAACAAATGTCTACCCTTGTTGAAGAAGTTGTTATAGAAACCAACACTAGTTCGAGAGGATAGGAAAAAGAAAGAGGCATAAATCCTACAAATTCCCCATCAACTTCGACACCTTAGGCTCGCCCAAGTTTGTCTTCATGTCACTAGAGATGGGGAGGACATGGAGAGAAGCCACCTCCCCATGTGATCTTAGAATGATCGCACACTTTTGACTCATCAAAGGGAAATAATTCTGAGGAGGCTCAACCTATAGAGGTCATTGACATGGAAGTTGAAAATACCATGGTATGTGATGCAGGAGCATTCAGCCAAGAGAAAATCATTGTAAATAAGTAGACATAGGGGGTCATGTATCTTTAGAGAAGTAGTTTCCTAAAGTCTCAAGTTAATGTAATATTTAGGCTTAAAGTGATTTAATTAGATAATTAGAGGAAGTTGTAAATGCTCTCAAATAAATGAGAACATGAGTGGTTAATAAAGATAAAGAGTTAAAAGTCAAATATAACTCTTTAAGCACTTTCATGATTCTAGGAGCGAGAGAGAGTTTTTAGGCATTAAATGGAGAATAGAAGTGGACGTAGAGAATAGAGGATTTAGGAGTTAGTACAAGAGATTTAGGAGTCGAACCAGGAGTAGTTCAACGAACCTTCCTGGTATAAATGTAAGCCTACAGGCAGAGTGCAAAGAGGAGGCCACGATATTGAAGAACAGGCCTGTGCGAGACACAGAGTCTCGAATGTAATTGTGTGTTTATATTTATATATACATAGATTTATTCCTGACTGTGTCAGTGTTGAAAGAGTATTGAATGAATGAATTTCATATGAATTTGTAGGATTTGTAACAGGTTTACAGGAAAATTTCCGTAGAACGCACGGAAGAGCAAACAATTCAGAGGAATCATAAAAGAATATTTGAATTCAAGTGAAGAGACAGAGTAAGCTCTGGAGAGAAGATGCGAAGCAAGAATTCGCAGAGGGGTTCAACTTAGAGGAAGTTGAGCAGCAGAAATAGAAGGCAGAGTTCTGAAGAACTACACAAGGAGAGGAATGATTCAGAGGAATTGTAATGGGTCATTGAATCCATTCGAAGGATCCAAGAGGACAGTGATCAAGGAATATGAAGAGTTGAACTTAGATTAGAGTGGCGCAACAGAAACAGTGAAGGATCAGAACCTTCAGAAGAACCGAACCATAAAGAGAAAATTGAAGAAAACATGGAAAAACCAAGTAAAAAAGAGTTGAGCGAAGAAGTAAAGGATGGTTGCTCAGCAGCCGTTGGATCATTAAGATCAACGGCTAGGATTAAGTCGCATCGGCGGATTCCCTTTTGAAGATGTCAGAATGGGCCTTTGAAATGGAGCGATCGCGATCATGCAATTAAGTGTGGACCGTCGGATCAAGATTCAGATTGACGGTCCAGATGAGATCGACGATCACATGTCGGAGAGGTCAAAGGGTTGGCTATAGTGTTATAACGAAGGGCCGATACGCCAATAGAGATATGCGCTGATCAGCGATCGGAGGAATCAGAGGATGGCAATCGGAGCGGCGGAAGAGATAATACGGAAGATACGGACCCGACGAACTTTATAGTGGTGGGTATATAAGATTTGAAATCTGGTTATGTGTGCTGGAGCGGGTTTTCCCGTTATTCCTTTGTATTGCAATTAATGTATGGTCCTGGGGTTCTAAAGGAAATATTGATAGTTATAAGGGTTATGATAAGTGTAATATGGCCTACGAAAGTCTCGATAGCCGATTGCGATAAAGGTACAACCTCGATAACTGTGCAGGAACCGTACTAAAGGCGGAAAGGTATGTTTTGGGAGCATTTTGCTTTGTAAATGGGTTTTATAAAGAAATAGCACCAATGGAAGGTTTATGCATTAATTCATATATAATTCCATCATTATGTGCAGATAAATGGGTTTATAAGGAAAATATGTGCCGATAGAGTAATTAATGTGTTAAACACATAAGTAGCTAAGGTTTAAAGAGGGACGGTTATATGTATGGTTTAAAGGTTACGAAGGCCTAAATGAAGGTTATGATAAGGTGAAAAGTCCTGATAGGAAGGATTTGTTAAAGACTTTAATAAAGTCTTATATCGAGGCTCGAGGGTTGTAAATAGTCCTGATAAGAGGTTTAGGTGGGGTGATTGAGTTCCGATACAAGGGAATCGACGAATAAAGGTGGCCTTAACCATTTGATGGTTGAAGTTTTGACTCCTTTGTGAGTCAAATACCTGGGATAGTTGTGTTTATGCATTTTATGCATACTGTGGTATAATCGGGGTTAACCCTGCATCATTAGTGGTACCAGAGAAGATTTTTAATCAGAGCAGAATTGAACTTGAAACAATTGGTTAAAACAAAACAAAGAAATTCTATGAGAAAGAATTGAGAACATAATATGTGTTAAGGTGCTATGCAGGCAAGGAAGGATCAGATTCTAATCTGACAGAAGGAAGGCACGCAGAGGTGATGTGTAGCAGAACTTGCAGATGTAAGAGACAGAGGGAGTCCATTCAAAGTACAGGTGGAATGGTGAAACAAGATCATGCTGAGATCTTGAAAGTGAGGTAATATGTTCTGTTTTAAATTGAGAATGTGTTTTTTACACTAATGCACAAGTGACAGCAAGAGAAGCTGTGAGAGGAGAACCAGATGTGTTCTTGAAGACAGAGTAAGGAAAACACTTTGATAGAGAAGTGGCAGTGAACCTGAAGAATCCAACAAGAGATTGGACAGAGAGGACAACTGAAGTGTTCTCAAGAGAGAGTGAGAGATTTCAAAAGCCTAGAAGGAGCAAAGGTGTTGCTCAAGAGGAGGTTCCAGACAGAGAACCGTGCTTACCAAAAGACTGAGTGAGGAGAGCTTAGTGAGGTAAGATTGCAGCGAGGAGGACTAGTTGTTGCAGAGGCTTGTTGCAGATAAATGAGGAGCTCATGAAGAGAGAAGAGGAGAAGATGGCTACTGATAGTCATAGCAGAGGTTCAGAGAGAAGCCACAACAGAGGAGATGAGAAGCAGAATGCCAAAGAAAATGGCAAGAGGATGAGATTGACCAGGAGATTGCAGAGTTAAAAGAACAATTCGATGAATTAAGGAGAATACTAGAGGAAAGCCATAGACTAGGTTGGGTCTTGAGGAAGAAGCCAATGGAATGGAATGAGATGCAGAAAAGGCTACAACAAAAGCAAGTAAAGTGGCTGAAGGGAAAACTCAAGGAAGTTGAGTTAGAAATGGAAGAGTCCATTTGTGAACCAGAACAAGGAGAAATTCTGGGAGAAAGTGAAGGCTACACTGAAGCTAAAGAATGGAGATCAAGTGAAGATCTCATGGACTATTGGGATAGTTCAAAACAACATGAGGAGATGCTGACTGAAGATGAAGTTCTGACTGAAGATGAAGACTTGAAGACTGAAACTTCAAGTGAGACCAAAGGGTCACATGGTTTTAAATCTGACAATTTGTGTATGTTTGCAGGTGAAACATGTAAAGAAGGACAATTTGTTGATATTGTCATAAAAGAGAAAGAAGACAAGCAAAATCTAAATTCTGTTTTGGAAGAAGATGAGATAGATAGGTCTCATATACAGCTGGAGAAAGATATCAAGCAACCAAGTGAAGGGCTTGAGGAGATTGAAGAGGATACAATTGAAGAATTTCTAAATCATATGAAGGATTTAGAACAACAAGGAGATATGATGGCTGAAGCATCCAGTAAGACCACAGGGTCTTATGTTTTTAAAACTGATGGTTTGTGTATGATGGCAGGTATTGCAGGAGAAAAGCAACCTATTGAAGATATCTTCAGAGGAGATGAAGATCTAGAAGTAAAAGGTGACAAAGAAAACTTCTCAGAAGAAGAAGAATTTGACTGCATATAGAAGGAAAAGTCTATGGATGAGTCTAAAGAAGCTGTCATAGAGATGAAGAATCAGGATCTTATTCTAATGAAGAATGAAGGGATACTGTCTCAGAAAGGTAATCAAATGAGTTTGATTAATGTTATTGATGAAAAACAAATACAAGAGAATGTTAATGCAGATGGTGAGACAAGGATAACTCTTGGTGAAGGTAAACAACAAGAGATTGAAGGCAAACTTGAAGAAGAAACTATGTTAACTGAAAACATAGTAAAGGATCATCAATTCACCATGATGATAGGCACAGTGGAAATAGCCATGGAAACTGTTGAGCCAGTCAGTAAGAAAGAAGGACATCTATTGAAAGATGTTAAGAAGGAAGAAACCTATGAAAAGGATTTAACCTTGGGAGAAGGAACACTAATAAAGGAGTGTTTTGCAGAGGATGAGCAATCTATTGAAGCTGTCAGAAGTATGAAGAAGTATATTTCAAAAGATAAAAACTCTGAAGTAAAGGAGGATAGAGAATGTTTCTTAAATGAGAGAAGCAGTGGTTTATTGCAGCATAAAGAATTTAACAATGCATGGATGTGTGAAGATGTGACAACACAGGAAGAATTTCTTGTGGAGGAAGGAGATGAAGTTCAGTCTGAAGAGCTAATATGTGAAGCAAAAATTGAGACTGTTGAACCTTATGATTTCCAAACTAATAATTTGTGTATAAATGCATGAAACATAAGTGATGGTGAAATACCTATGAAGTGTCACAAAGAGATTGCATTGCTGGAATATTTGCTGAGAAATTCAAAGTATGACAGTGTGATTACAAAGCAAGGAGTTCAATATGGTGAAAAAGAGAAGGAAGACATCATTAGGACAGATGGTGTGGAGGAGAGACTAATTTACAGTCTCATGAGTTCTTTTGAGAATTCAAAACAACATACTGATGTGCTGACAGAGGGGAAGAAACAGAGCAACAAACTGAATTGTTGTCAAAGGAAGATGAGGCACAGAAGCCTTATGTTTTTGATTTTAACAAGTGTTTTGTGAATGCAGGTTTAGTTGCAGATGCTGGAGGAGATTTGGCACAAATGAACAGCCAAATAAAGATGAGAGAAGAAGATTCTGTGGAAGAATTCAATCCATGGAACAAAGATGTTAAATTGCTGGAGAGAGTGCTGGACAATCATGATTCAATCATGAAAGAGGGTAAGGATGATAGGGAGGCAACCAACATAGGAGTCACAACAAAAGTCAGCATAAGAGTCAACATAGAAGTTAGCATAGTAAGCAAAGCAAAAGTTGGAGCAAGAATAACAGAACAAGAAGAAGAAGAACAAATTGAAGAACTAGTGGACAACAACAACAACCTGAAACCAAAAGAAGGAGGCAGAAATATGAAGCAGAACATGGACCAGTCCAAGGATATACTGGAGACAGAGATTGAAGAGATATGGCAACAAATGATGAAGCAGTCCAAATGGAGAAAAATGGTAGTAGCAGGAAATATGATCAAACAGAGTTTGAACCAGATTGACAAGGAGAAGAAGAGGAAGCAAAAGACAACAGAAGTGCAACAACAGCAAAGGAACAAAACATTTGGGCAGTTACAGAACAAAGTGTGGGATCCAGGAAGATAAAGATCAGAAGACACATGATCAAGAGATCATGAATATTTTCTACTTTGGGAGTCTGATGTAGGAGCATTCACCCAAGAGAAAATCATTGTAAATAAGTAGACATAGGGGGTCATGTATCTTTAGAGAAGTAGTTTCCTAAAGTCTCAAGTTAATGTAATATTTAGGCTTAAAGTGATTTAATTAGATAATTAGAGGAAGTTGTAAATGCTCTCAAATAAATGAGAACATGAGTGGTTAATAAAGATAAAGAGTTAAAAGTCAAATATAACTCTTTAAGCACTTTCATGATTCTAGGAGCGAGAGAGAGTTTTTAGGCATTAAATGGAGAATAGAAGTGGACGTAGAGGATAGAGGATTTAGGATTCAGGATAGGAGATTTAGGAGTCGAACTAGGAGTAGTTCAACGAACCTTCCTGGTATAAATGTAAGCCTACGAGCAGAGTGCAAAGAGGAGGCCACGATATTGAAGAACAAGCTTGTGCGAGACACATAGTCTCGAATGTAATTGTGTGTTTATATTTATATATACATAGATTTATTCCTAACTGTGTCAGTGTTGAAAGAGTATTGAATGAATGAATTTCATATGAATTCGTAGGCTTTGTAACAGGTTTACAGGAAGAATTCTGTAGAACGCACAGAAGAGCAAATGATTCAGAGGAATCGTAAAAGGATCTTTGAATCCAAGTGAAGAGACCGAGTAAGCTCTGAAGAGAAGATGCAAGTGAGAATTCGCAGAGGAGTTCAACTTAGAGGAAGTTGAGCAACGGAAATAGAAGGAAGAGTTTTGAAGAACTACGCAAGGAGAGGAACGATTCATAGGAATCATAATGGGTCATTGAATCCATTCGAAGGATCCAAGAGGACAGTGATCAAGGAATATGAAGAGTTGAACTCAGATTAGAGTGGTGCAACAGAAACAGTGAAGGATCAGAACCTTCAAAAGAACTGAACCACAAATAGAAAATTGAAGAAAACTCGGAAAAACCAAGTAAAAAAGAGCTGAGCGGAGAAGTAAAGGATGGTTGCTCAGCAGTCGTTGGATCATTAAGATTAATGGCTAGGATTAGGTCGCATCGACAGATTACCTTTTGAAGACGTTAGAACGGGCCTTTGAAATGGAGCGATCACGATCATGCAATTAAGTGTGGATCATCAGATCAAGATTCAGATTGACGGTCCAGATGAGATCGGCAATTGCATGTTGGAGAGGTCAAAGGGTTGGATACAGTGTTATAATGAAGGGCCAATACGTCGATAGCGATAAGTGCTGATCAGCGATTGGAGGAATCAAAGGACGAAAATCAGAGCGGCGGAAGAGTTAATACGGAAGATAGGGACCCGACGGACTTTATAGTGGCGGGTCTATAAGATTTTAAATCTAGTTATGTGTGCTACAACGGGTTTTCCCATTATTCCTTTGTATTGCAATTAATGTATGGTCTCGGGGTTCTAAAGGAAATCCCAATAGTTATAAGGGTTCCGATAAGTGTAATATGGCATGCGAAAGTCTCGATAACCGATTGTGATAAAGGTACAACCTCAATAACTGTGCAGGAACCATACTAAAGGTGGAAAGGTATGTTTTGGGAGCATTTTCCTTTGTAAATGGGTTTTATAAAGAAATAGCGCCAATGGAAGGTTTATGCATTAATTCATATATAAGTCCATCATTATGTGCGGATAAATGGGTTTATAAGGAAAATATGTGCCGATAGAGTAATTCATGTGTTAAACACATATGTAGCCGAGGTTTAAAGAGGGAAGGTTATATGTATGGTTTAAGGGTTACGAAGGCCTAAATGAAGGTTATGATAAGGTGAAAAGTCCCGATAGGAAGGATTTGTTAAAGACTTTAATAAAGTCTTATATGGAGGCTCGAGGGTTGTAAATAGTCCCGATAGGAGGTTTAGGCGGGGTGATTGAGTTCCGATACAAGGGAACCGATGAATAAAGGGGGCCTTAACCATTTTATGGTTGAAGTTTTGACTCCTTTGTGAGTCAAATACCTGGGACAATTGTGTTTATGCATTTTATGCATACTGTGGGTATAAGCAGGGTTAACCCTGCATCAGTATGTGACCAAGTTGCAACTCACATAGATGAAACCCAAAGAATTATTAAATAAGTTGTAGAGGAGTTGGTCACCTTTGATGACCACTCACTAACCTTGTAAGATGCATGATATGATAGTACCAATAAAAAGATTTGGGTGGAAAAGTTGAAGATCCAAAATAAAAGGGTTACTAGTTAATTAAGGACAAAAGATGAAATTTCTGAAGAAGGAGATAATGGACTCCAAAAGTTGCACCAAACTATTGGTGAAGACCTGGCACACTCTGTTACAGAACAAGAAGCAAAGAATATGAGATTGAAGAAAAGAATAAATGATCTTGTGGAAGCTCTATATCCGACTCCTTTGTTCATGACCTCTTTGGTCATCCAATCACCCGAGGCAATGGTAATTACACTTGAAACACTCCATCGAGTATAGAAATCGACACATCTTTTAACTAAAATTCAATATTATTTTGTAAGTAATATCAATAAAAGAATGAAAATTATTCAAGAAATATTGGAAGTCACCATACATTTGAGAAATTTATTACAAAGAATTTACTCATTCGTTAAGTCTGTGAAAAAATATCTTAAAAATTATTGACTATTTATTGGTAATGAATTATCAAGTTTTGTACATAAAGTTAGCTCACTCAGTGAATTTCAGAGAATCTAACAAAGTATCTCAGGGCCTAAGACAATTAAGTAGATCAAAGTTGATTGGTATGCCTTGATCAAAATGTTAGAAGAGGATATCGTTGATTGTTCAAGTATCGATGACAGAAGAAGCAATTATTTTCTTAATGCTGTTATATTTGTAGATGACCTCTAGGGCCCATGAATGATTAGAGACTCTATTATGATCCCCAAGGATATATTAAAATAAGAGTTAGAGTTTATAAATACATTAATGGGTTATGAATTTGATAACTTAACAAATTTCCTTGAAGCTGAAATTAAGAAATGGTTAGTCATATTTTTCAACAATAATGAACACCAATCAAATACAACCAAACAAAAATGAGTGGATTCCCGAGACATTGAGGAGGAAATTTTTGGTCTACGTGTCAAACAAGATATAATGGTTCCTCCAATGAAAGAATACATCGAAGAATGGTTGAAGAAATCACTGTAAGAAATCATTAACCTTCAATAGCTGTCAAAAAGTTAGATTAACGACCATCCTTTTATACCATATAAACACAAATGTCTTCAACATAAAAGACATAGAGGCCCTTTCACATAATTTTGTGAGTATTATAATCCATTGAATAAATTCCCCTCCTTCCTATTCTTTATTCATCCAACTTGGTTGATTGTTCTATACATCGTTTAAGTTTATCCCTAACTACAATTTTTAACTTTTTCTTTAAGATACCTTTAATATTTACTAGTCTACCAAAGCCCAATCCTAGTCCTTATGGGAGAAACACATTTTCTTTTAAAATTTTAAGTATTATGATTTTGAAGAGTGCTTTAGGCACCTGAATTTTTAAAAAAACTTTGAATTTGTAAAACTATTTTTTGGATTCTCGCAAAGAGCTCCCTTTTGAGAGAGAACGTCATTTGTGATTCTGAGACTTGTTTTAAAGTACTATGAATCTGATGGATGTTTTCCTTTGCCCTTTATGAATTAGATGAATAATGTTATTCTATAACACTAATGTCTGGACCATTATGCCTTTACTAGTAATAGATGTTATTCTTTCTTTGCAATTGTTCATATCATGGGCATGTTTGTCTTCATATTTGGCATATTGGTCTTGGATATCCATGATTTCCCTATCATTTGTTAGAGTCACAAACTCTAAAAAAATAACTTCATATTACAGTTATGTGTAAATTCCTCCTTCCACATTTACCCATTTCTACAAGATCGCCAGGGTAAACATGAGAGAAGCGTCACTATGATATGAACCGACATCCAAGATCCAGTTATGGAAGTGTGGACAACACACCGAAAACTTACAGACATCCCCTAGGGACTATAAACCACATAGAAGACTGCAAATCACTCTAGATGGTCAATCCCTGAGTTGGAGCTATTTTCAAAGGGGAAATTCTCCAACTGCATGCACAACACAACATCAGTGCGATTATGGAGTCCTAACCACATGCATAGGCCTGCTTCCATGCGTTTATGACCTAAAAAATCCAGTTTTGTACTAGTTGTTCCGAGATTTGAGCCACTTTTCTAGGCTACCCTCCAAACCACAACCCAAAAATGCCTCTAACTTTCCAGAATGCATTCAAAGGTGATGACAATGCTAATCAATCAAAACTCAAGTAATAAATTGACCTAGACATGGATAATCCATGATAGTCATTTCGTCAAACATATAGTAAACATGAAATCTACAGGTCATGAATGCATATATAATCATAAACTTTTGAAGTACATCTAAGAACCACCAAGAAGGCTCCAAGATCTCTTGAACTAGTTGCAACAACACTTGTTAGCACATGAATTCATCAACCATTCAATAACTTATCAAAACATGACAAGAACCATAGATGGAATAGATCATATAACCAACATATAACCATAATAAAAACCATGGAAAATATGCCATAAGATCAACATAATAACTATTGCAAGCGCTCATAGATCACAATAGGAAAATAACTCTTATTAACATATGAAAATTCCAACCAAGTCAAGGACTTCTCTACTTACCATCCGACCATAGATTGGGCTGAACCAAATCTCTCTTTCAGCCAATCACCTACATGCCATATTCCAAGCATCAATGTGGGATCTCATGGGATAAACCAAGACGAAACCAACCAGGGCGTCTAGAGGCCAAACCACCTCAACCCCCAACCATAGTGATCTCACCTATATGGTCTAAAAACCACGAACATCAACCAGATCAGTCTCTACCCAAGTTGTGAACTAGTAACTCAACCCATAGCTAAATTATGGCTCCAGAGTGTTTTTTCCACTCGCAGCTCCAGGGAATAGTAACTCAATCCTCAAGGCTCTAGATTGTTTATCCCAACTTGCAAGTTCTAGGAACTGGTAACTCAACCTAAGCTATTCCAGGGCTCCAAAGCGTTTGTTCCAATCCACAACCATAGGGAACCTTAGAACCAATTAGAAAAACAAGTGAGAAACCCACAACACCATGACTATTTAGGAAATGGCAAGGCAAGGCTGAAACTACTATCAATCTATGAAAATCTCCATGCCAATGAAATCATATAACCAAGGAGCGACATGCATATACCATGCATGCAAAAATCAACAAGGAAATCACACATGCAACCTGTTACCTGTAAAGCATCCCTATTGTAGCTGTTGATCCAATTGTCTCCTTACGCTTTCTTTATTTCCTTTTCTTTCCTTCTCCAATCCAAGTGAATGCTAGAATGCTCCAAGAATGCTCTAAGTGTGCAAGAGTATGAGAGAATGAGAGCGTGAAAGGAGAGAGCTAAAATTGAACTAACCAAAGCTAAACTGAAAAAATCTGTGAATTATTTCTCTGATGCCTTTTTATTATTGATGTCTTATTTTTTCTTCATTTTTCCTCTACTTTCCCTTGAATGCAAATTTGTGTCTCTTCACCTTCCTTTTCTCCTATTTTCCTTTATTTTCATAATTTAATGCCAATTATTGCCTCTTTGCCTTTTCCAATGCCTTGACCAATTTCCATAGCCATTATTAATCGAAAAGTGATGCCTAGTATAATGTTATACCCACCATTCATCTTGGAATACATGTCCCAGGACCTTGGTCTTATTTTGTTTACATGAAAAATCAACCAGGGGTTGTTACATTATGAATCTCAATATGTTAATTAATTCCAAGACACTTTCACCATTAAAAAAGCTACCAAGATTAGGCTCCCACATTGGGAATACCAACCATCCCATGTAGTGAATATATTTTTTTACTTGAATAGATCACTTAATGAATCATAACTACACCACTTATCTAGCCATCATCTTCAAATATCTAGCATAAATAATCAACTCCTCCATGCCTACATGGCCTGAACCTTCCTTTCCTCCAAGCTTGTACCTGGAGATTTTGCTTCTCTTTGGAATTCATTATGACAAATGCTTCCAAAAAAGACATCAACATGGCCTCTTTAAGTTCCTAGCTCAAGAAACTATGTTATCCAATCTATTGGTTTCCATTATCTGTGGGTGAATTCTTCAAGAAATCTAGATCTCTGCCAAATATTCCTCTGTGCACTGTTGATTGGATTCTAGTTGTGGTTACAAAGCACATTGTCCACACTTTCACATAACATATCTCTTATTTTGTTGATTGAAAGTCTCATGTCTCAATCTTCACTTGCATATGCTAAAGCTTACCAAAAAATTTCAGTATAGCTGGGGTTTTCTCGTTTCCTTCAAGGCCATGACTAAGATCAAGTGGCAACGATGGGATGAGCTCGATCCAATTAACTCGAGCCATTACAAGAGTTGGAAAACATCCAGTCACCATGGAAAATATTGCCGAAGGTTCCTTGGTTGGATATCTGTGTTCTCTCTTGAGAAAAACAGGGGATTTCAGAAACTGTCTCCATTTCCCCCTTCCAATTTAGCTAGAAAATTAGTCATTAGAGTTGTGAAATTGTGCTCTCAAGGATATTTTTGTACTTAATATACCTATCATGAAACATATTGCAACATTAAAAAACAACCAAAAGGGGTTGAAGGTCCACATCGCTTAGGCATAATACCCTAGGTGTTAACTAATTGCTAATGCGATCAACAATATTGACACTAATGTATCATGATAACCTTTAAAAACTGTCATTGAGCTCTGAATTCAAACAAGAACCCATAAATTACATGACTTATTCCTTAAATAATGACTTTATTCTGCATAGGATGACAACTACCATTCCTCCTTTGACAATAGTTACTACTTGCTGGCGATGTCTCCTTCTAAGATGGTGACCCCTTTCCTATCATGCAATAGCAAATTCTCACGTTCTCAACTATTACTAATACAACCCTTTGATGGACAAACAAAACACTAAACACACTACTCTACGCTCCTCTATGAATGTTATGAGGGCCCTCTCGTGGGGAGTCAAGTCCAACCCTGCTTTGATACCATGTTAAAATATGAGAATAGACACTATTGCACACAAGAAATTGTGTTGAGCGTTTTATTAACCAATGTACTAGTACAAATATAAATAAATTTGTCTCAAGATACAAAAACTATCTTGGACACATAATCTATGGGTTGAGGGAATATATCAACCACACCCAATCTAGGAAGCAACTAGTTGAAGAGAATTTGTCAAATCCAACTAGGCCTAACATCCTCCTAAAGTCTAGGAACAAACTCTACATAGAGAACCATCTGTACCTAATCACGACCAGTAATCATACTAACCAAATATATGATCACACCTAACACAAGTAGGATTTAGATACCCTAATATCATCTAATATGAATCAATGTCTACGTCAAATTGTATTGACTTGATGTAATTCAAGTTTTAATTTATCACTCTTTAAATTGATGGCATATAATTATTAATAAGTTGATAGGTGAAGGAGAAAGCTCCTCAGTAACTTGAATTTAACAAAGAAAGGATAATTCACTCTTACATTGTTTTTTGATGGAATGAGCTCATTGTTAGGCCTGTAGCTAAAGGAAAATTTTGGCATAAAGGAATCCTCCACAAGGGTGGAGAACCATTCCAAGTCCAGAATAGTGTCCATCTATTAAGAGAGAAATAAATAAAATGACAATCAATGGTGAATGAAAAAGCTAAAAAGCCAAGGAAACTCATTTTCCCTAAAATTTGAAGGATTACATGAACATAAAGTTCAACAATAGGAAGTAAGAAGGTCCTCTATAACTTGAGTTATTAAAGAAGAATACTTCCCTTCAACAAACCTAGTCGATGCCTCCATGGAATTACAATTGTTCTCCTCGTCATTCTAAATAAAGACTCCAATGTCATATCATTTGAGAAGTCAGGAAGTCATCTTTGTGGAACCCCTCCCCAACTAAAATCAAAGTCTCGGAACCCCTCCCCAACTAAACTCAAAGTCTCAAAACTCTTCACGATACTCAAAGCCTCAAACTCTTCTCATAGTAGATACAAACCATGTCAATGCCTTAAACATGCTAAACATGCTATGCATACTACAGTGGGAAGTTGATGTAAGCATGGAGGCCGGTTTTTTAATTTTAATTTTTTAAAATCCAACAATTCACCTCCAAACGGAAATATATTTGTTACTTCACTCATATTTAACCTATAAAAAATAATACTAAAAATATTTAAAAATTAAAATTTATTTTTATCTATTTATAATATTTTAAATAAAATATTCTTTAATAAAATATTATAATTTTTTTTTTTTTCACTGTGTAACCAATGATTATACTCCCTATTTTATAGGGATTAAACATAAAATAAACAATTGTAACTTTACACTATTTTTTTCAAAAAAAAATCCTAATTTTATTTATTTTGAAATAATAAAAAATTACATTTTGTAGATACACATCTCATATGTATTTATTTGTGATATAAATCTATTATATCAACTTAAAAAAACATTTTTGACTTAAAAACCTAAACATTAATAAAACCCCCTGCTCTGTTTACTAATAAAAGACCAACCATTAATAAAACCACCCGTGAAGGTGAAAACATGATGATGAAAAAGAGAGAATATAACGACAAATCCCAACAAACAGTCACCTCTAACTACTTCGTAGTCATAGACATGCATGCCTATATTTTGTAATTTACATGTCAAATCCCTTGACATCAATTTGTAATTTACCTATCAAATCCATTGACATCATGGCAATGCAAATAATAAAATGTCCAATCAATTCACAGAAAGGTAATGAAAATAATATAATGTACATGGTTTCTTATCAAATCCATTGACATTAAGGCAATGCAAATAATAGAATGTCCAATCAATTCACATAAAGGTAATGAAAATAATGATGTACATGTTTTCTCAACCTACAATTAGACAAAGAGTAATGTTAGTGAATCTGGACGATTGGTAGCCATGCATTTATCTAACTAACATTTCTACCCACCCCATTTAAGCCACCCCAATTCTACCCACCCATTTAAGCGATTTTATTTCTATGGATAATTAAGTAATTTGTAATTGTAATTAAGTAATTTTATTTCTAGATATAGATTAATGAATTTGTGTATTTGTGTAAGGTTTAGTTTTTATTAAATTTGAAGCTTAGGGAAGGAATTTGAGAGAGAGTGAACTATGACCATAATCTCAATATAATCAAATTTATTTATTTATTTATTTTTATTTTTATTTTTAATATATATTTTCCCTGCAAACATTATATATACACAATTTTCATATGCATTTTATTTAGATTTACTTGAATGCAAGTGTGGTCGCCGCAACACAAAAAATAATCAAAGAAGTGTATACCAAAATATACTATTAGTCTAGTGCATCAAAAAATTAGAACAAGATAATAGATTTTTTTTAAAACAATCACTGAGTCATGAAAAAGTCCATACAAAAGTCTAAGTTATCAGCCATATACCAATAAATATATATATAAATTAGAAAAGGTGCCCATCCACATAGGGACGATGGAAGAACTGTAATTTATCAGTGCCATGGAACTCTCTCACCATCCATACTCCTTGATCCATGAGTTGGCCCTTTTTGAAAACCTGTTAACGGTTTCATTCCTCTTTCTGTAAACATGGCAACATGTGAAAAATAATTTGATAGGTTGAATGTCTTCCACAATATAAATAAGCAATAAATTTCTATAAAATACCAAACAGTCCATAAAACACTGAAATTGTGTAACTCCTTAAACACTGAAATTGTGTAACTCCTTTTTAACAACAAAAGTGATTAGAGTATGACAAGCCCAACCCCATCTTAACATGAAAATAATGATTTTTATTTAAATGTAGAACAAAACCTCACCATAAATGGGCACATCCTTTTGGGATGCAACATCAAAATATCCCCAGGATTTTCTTTTTTCTTTCTTTCTTTTCTTTTCCTTCTTTTTTTTTCCTTTCAATAAGAAAACATCATGATGATATATTATAGATAAATTATATGACAGTACATAAAATCAACCATCTACAGATTGATAATGATCTTCCCAAATCACTTGATAAAGAGAATATGGTGTGTTCTGATCACCATCCAAAGCCCAGGATAAAAGAGATCAATACAGTTAAGAGACATTTTCAACATATCTTATACCTCTAAAGAAGCTATATCATCAAAACATATACAGTCATGACTGTATGCCACATTCTCTCAATGTGTAGCAGGAAAAAGATTATAGACATATATAACAAAATTACAAAAAAGAGTGTGAACAGGAAGATAGTCTTTTAACCCGGATATGGAAAGTCTCCCATATAAAAATTGCTCTGATCCCAAGTGATCTCCAAGTACCATTTGCCAATTATTCCCAATAAGCCTCTCTTTGATAATCTGTCCGCTTCCTTATTCAGATTCCTTCCAATACGCTGGATTGTGGAGTAGCCATGTAATTGCCATAGAAATTCGATCCTTTCCAGCCAACTTTGAAGCATGAGGTTATTGATGGATGCCCTCCCCCTGACTTGATCAATGATAATCTTCGAATCTCCATATATGTGCAAAATGGGGTTCCCAAGGAAACTGTTGAACCATAGGAGCCCTAACAGTGCTAATACGTCAGCTTTGGTATTGGTACCACTACCACTATCCCAGTAGACCCTATATAACAAATCAGCGGTCATAACAATCCAAAACCCACATACACAAGTGTTTCATTAAGCAGCACTATCAAAAAAAAACCATAAGATATATGAATAGTACATTATTATGCATGTGAAGGAAGGTCAAAGTGCTTCCATGACAAGAAGCCTACTATTTAGGGAGATCCGCGTCTAGAATAATGAGGAATTGCGAGGCCCTTTACCGCAATTACTTCTGGGTACGATGAAGAGTCCGAAAAGATTTCTTTGTTGCACACAATCGAAATACCACAAATCAGGATTAGAGGAGGCGCACGATAGGATTTTGTAGTCCGATCAGACGTCCACGCCCATCAGGTAACCGAAAATGATAAACCAATCCGCTGATAAAGCGCACCAGCCCAAATCAATTACTTGGATTTTGCTGGACACCTCCACAGAAACTCCCCACGACAAATCTAGAGCCTGTTTCTGCACTGTTCAACTAAGACATATATATCCAATCTTTGGAGTATGAATACCATATGGAGCATAGGCCCACATCAACTCATCCACCCTACCACGGAGTCAGATGTGTGCGGAATGCAAAGCTACAATAGCACGTGACATTTCACCCAAATATCATATGGTAAGAGTAGATCCCTTGCACATTTCCAGCCTTGTATCCACATAGTAGTGCGTTCAGGAGCTTCAATATGAGCCAGATGTGTAATGCCCTGAGTGACACAAAAAATCATCAAGAGACAGAGAGAGTATGTGTTCCTCTAAACAGCTAGGCCACAGATCATATCCAATGTGTAAACTATAACGATTACCAACCCACCATGCTAAACTAGAAGCCACTAGATCGAAAGAATGGATAAATTCCCGCCACATCACAAAGATATTGAGCCTCGTCTTGTTTTGAAACCGCACCCAATCCTCCAGAGGAGAAACATATTTCTACATAATCACCTGTGTTCAAAGACTCATGAGAGGAGAGTAGTGTTAGTTTTGACAACGAATTAGGTAAATTGTAAATAAACAGTTACATACCGAATGTTTAGTTATATAACGGTAGTTAGTGACATGAATATATCGAATGCTCATGTAGAGGCAGAATCATTGGTTGAATAAAGTAGATCAAAATTCAGTTTTGAATTTCTTGGTCATTCTATTGTGTTTTTCTTCTCCTATTCTTTCTACAAGTGGTATCCGAGCCTAACAAGGCCGAGCGGTTAGGCGTGAAGACTCTGCCTGCGTGAAGAAAAGCGTGAGAGCAGTTTGATGACTCTGCCTATGTGAAGAAGAGTCCAGAACCCGACTCTGCCTGCTGAAGAACCTGCGTGGTGGTTTTTATTTGCTGTGTAACTGGGACGCCGACTCTGCCTGTTGAAGAACCTGCGTGGTGGTTTTTATTTGCTGTGTAACTGGGACGCAGAGGAATACGATGACTCTGCCTGCGTGAAGAAGAGTCCAGAACCCGACTCTGCCTGTTGAAGAACCTGCTGTGGAGCGATAAAAAGGTGTCTTTTAAACTGCTAATTACCTCACATTAATTGTCAACCCAGGGACGACTTTTTATTTCAAGAGTGTACTCAGTCTGAGGCGGCTATTTACTCAAGAGTAATGTTTAGTAGTACAACGTTGCTAAACTATGACTAAATTGCTCTAAAAGAATAAAATCACACAAGGCAGCTTATCAGTCAAGGGTGCGGAAGCAATAACCCATCCCTCTAGAAACTGATGGAAAGGAAATTAGAGCATGGACCATAGGTCTGGGAGCTAAGCAGCGACTTGCTGGCTCACTACAGCCTTAGACCCTCTCTCACACCAAAGCAGCAAATGCAAGTAAATGGAACGGCATAAAGTAAAATGGAATAGCAAAAGGAAATAGAACAACAGTAAATGAAACAACAATCAAAAGAACTAAATCTCGCGAGTCAAAACCAACTTACTCACATTCTGCTATGAAATAACACTCTTCACTCCTCAAGCAAACTGGATGGAATATACTTTATGGAACAACACTCATTGATGAATTATGGAACGGCAATAATCGATTATATATGCACACCTCACACTGATATAGTAATCTGACAATTAAGGATAATACGACTATGTTTCCAAATAGAATAACATTACTTTCAGATTCCCATAATCAGGATTTCAAATGAATCAAATGACAGTAATATTCAATACAGACGCTCTGTAACAGAAATAACTGGTTTAGACTAATAACATGCGATCAACTCTGAAAATATTCAATTATACAATGCAGAGTCATTACACAGATTTCCTGAGAAAAACCATTAGTGCATTGATCATAACAGAGCATAACATAGCATATGAAAGATATATCAGATTACCGAGTAATAAAGATAAGCAAACCACGCATAACTCACAATATAATGATACAACAACAATTGTAAAGATATGATACACAACAGCAGCAGCGTACTCCACCAGAGGCTGGGCCCTTAGCCGCCAGCGGGCGCTGCTGGGTTACTTCAGAAGGAAAAGAGTGAACAGCAACGCCCAAATTATGTATTAATCATTAAATAGTGAAATCATTACAATAGTTGAAGCTTTGAGACTTACAACATAAAACAATCCTTCCTTCCTCCTATCCTATCATGAATCCTTGCTTCTGAATCTCTAATTCAAATCATCAATTCGCCATCATTCGAATCCCCAAAGTCATCCTGAAGTCTCCCCCTCTCTGATCTTTGTTTTCATTTAAATAGAGAAAGATCAGAGAGCAGTTATAACATAGATAATTACAACATGATTTCTTTTACAAATTTGGGTTGATTCTAACCAGATGATCAACAAGAAAATATATTTCCTTTCATCTCTCAACAAAAGCAAGACGAATTTGGGTTTGCAGCTAAAGTTTGGAGGACGGCCGCAACTGCAAATCTGAGAAAATCGTGCTCAAAGAACCCTACGTTTCTCTCTGTACAAGCCGAATTTGGGCAAACCGTTCTTTATCAAAGTTAATTGGGCCCGTTCTGGACAAAACCCATGTTCCGGATTTTCCAGATTCTGCTCCATTTGCTCAGAATCTCAACCGCAAAACTGTCACTCCTTATTCCCGCGCATTTCTGAGTTGGCGCTTTTAAAAATCAAATCTTCAATCTGAAAATTATCTTGGAGGCTAAAAATGGTAAATAATGTTAAAACCAACTTATTAAAACTATCATTGATAAAATAATTCATAATCATGAATTTATTAGAAATAAAGGAGAATAGATAATATTCATCCATGAGAGCATAAATCATTTATAAAATGGATTTAAATGATAAATTATAATAGATGATATAATAGAGAAGAGTAAAAATGGATGAAATAAGTGTTACAAAGTGGTCGTATTCATGGCCCAACATACCCCCACACTCAATATGTTGCATGTCCTCATGCAACGAAAACTGAATATATTGCATGTCCTCATGCAACCCAAAGACAGAAACCATGTGTTAACCAAGCAAATATGTTCATCTCAGCTCATGAAATAGATAGAACAAATGAATTCTTCCTTAATTAATGAATATTTACTTTTAGTAATCTTGATGAAGGCATAACAATTTTTACATTGACATTCAATTATATGTATATATGCAGTTGCAACAAAATATGATATAGATAACAGCAAACTTCATTAACCATTTTGTCAAAAACTACAAACCAGATTTTGTTGAAATGTTGCAAGTAGATTTGTAATATATGAAGGCTTCTATGATCCAAAAATCAGATCGTTTTGATGCATGGATCATGAGATATAAACAAAATGGCTGTAGGTGAGAGTGCATGATTTCCACAATTTATGAACCAATATTTCTTGAAATTGTGTGGGTTTGTATTGATGATACGTATGTGTTTTCCAAAAATTACAAGAATTGAGTTCATAGTTTTAAAAATATGTGGAAATCAATTTATGCACTGTGTAAAAATGAAATTGTATGCCTTAAATAAGGAAGAAAGTAGAAAACATCCATCATGCATACCAATTCCTCCCCCTCTCTGAAAAATTAGCATGTCCTCATGCGATGCTAGAAAACAAATAGAGGTGGTTGCTACCAGCTGTTGAATTCTATGCTTGGTGTAAAACAACATGAAATAAGGGAGGTGTTGAGAATGAATAAGAATAGAAATGGATGATAAAGAATATGAATGACATGGTCATAAGAAAGAAATGAAGGAACACTCCCCCACACTCAGAAATGATATGCTGCTGAAAAATGGGAAGTGGTAAAAACTATGAAATGAAGGATGGTAAATAATGCTCAAAATGGATGTTCATTAAATTCTCCTAAATTCGTAATAAATCAGAAAATTATGTTATTTTACCTCAAGTTTTACCTCCAAAAATGTGGAATGACATATATGGACTGGCAGTTATTGAAGCTGATGTAGGCAGAGTTGGTGCTGAAGGTGATGCAAAAGGTGGAATCCAGGGAAGCACATCATGTCTGAAGAATTGTTCACGTTCGCGAGCCTCTACTGTGAAGTGCAATAGTGTGGTCATGCTACGAATAGAATTCTGCCCATACTTGTTGTTCTCCTGTAAACAAAGTTTTGCATACAATGTGCTTGAATCCATAGTGTTAGTGTTGAATAGCAACAGATAAGATGCATGCAAAATTTCAATTAGAAAAACTTATGTATACATGCAAACTAGGATGTTGTCAAATCAAGAAGTAATGGCAAAGGGCAGTAATCATATCGCATGCAATCCTGTAATGCATGCATTCCCCCCTCCAATTGGAAAAGGGATCCCATGACCATAAAGAATATGAGAGGTGTTGTGCTGATGGCAAGGCAAGGGAATGAACAATATAGTAGTGAATGAAGCAGAGTACACATATCAATGATAGGACGACGAGAGTTATGGTTATAATGAGAGCAGAGTGTGTAAAGATAGTTATGAATAAGAGATAGGACACTTTGAATTGATGATAAGTGATGAAAAAGAGAAAAAGAACAACAATATGCCAATAAGATGCTTTACTGATAGTATGCTAGCTGAAAATGATGCGATTGATCATAAAACAATTTCTCATGCATAAAGGTTCAAAACAGGGAAAAAGTTAAAGAAATAACTTCTCTGATAAAAAGAAAAAAATAAGAAAAGGGTATTATAATAATAATTGGCGATAAGATATAACTTCAATACCATAAGCAGAGCCGCTGCTGCCAGTAGGCGTCCATAGCCTCGGCAGGGTTGCTTTTTAACCCATATGAGCCAGGATCCTCAATTTATAAATGGAGAGTTACAGTGCTGTTCTACAGAAGAGATCAGTGTGCTGGCGTGGTAACCAGATAATCACACTGCCATTCACTGGGATGTAGCAAAAGTGATCAGGTCGGCTCGTGATGAGACCTCCTGTTCCAAGGATAATTGGGCTATCCAATGGATCATAACCCTGGTGTGGTGGCCATAATGGGAATGTCACTTTGTTACAACCTTATGAACATGGTAGGCTGGCTCGTAATGAGACCCCCTATCCTCCATCTGCGAACAAAATTTTGTTGTTATTACATATTTTTATGATAAAATGAGGGAGGCTCAGTACTCCTTAAGAGCAGGGATGGCGGAAGAAGTTGAAGATGTCAATAGAAAAAAAAAAAATATACCCATAATCTCATTTATTACAGACAGAGAAGATTATAACCAGGGATGATGGAACCGACATGGTATTAAGATGATCAATCAATATCATGTTCAATAGAAAACAATGCAGTAAAGTAGTATATAAATAATTGTGTCTCTTTTGAAAAAAATCTATCATCAAGGAGCTGTCCTGTTAAAGATCATAACATGAATGATATTAACTCGCTTCAATAGAATCCATAATTCTTGTCCTCATAAAAATAGTGTACTTCATGCCACAAAATAAAATCAGTAAAATGTGGTTGAGATGAATTAGGAATAATCCCACAAGAGGAAGGAAGGGTTGCTCTCGAAAATAATCCCAAAGTGTTGCTATTTTGAATGAACAGCAAAAACAGTCAAAAAGTGGTGTTCCTTGTAGGGAACAACAAAGGAAATGCACACAAAAAAACAAAAATACACACAGGAAAGTGTGAAAATGCAAATGCTGT
Source organism: Pinus tabuliformis (assembly GCA_031772625.1). Taxonomy (NCBI): domain Eukaryota; kingdom Viridiplantae; phylum Streptophyta; class Pinopsida; order Pinales; family Pinaceae; genus Pinus; species Pinus tabuliformis. The sequence continues at coordinate 1,413,706,040 of CM062819.1, read as the reverse complement.
TCCTTTGGAAAAAGGAACAACAAAAACTAAAAGTGTCGTTCCTTTAGAAAAGGAACAACAAAAATGAAAAGTGTCGTTCCTTTGGAAAAGGAACAGCAAAAAAGCAAGTGCCGTTCCTTTGGAAAAGGAACAGCAAAAATGAAAAGTGCAGAAGTGCTGTTCCATTAGAAAAGGAACAGAAAAATGTGAAAGTGTAGAAGTGTTGTTCCATTTCGAAAAGGAACAGCAAAGCGTGAAAGTGCAGAAGTTCTGTTCCATTTCGAAAAGGAACAGCAAAACGTGAAAGTGCAGAAGTGCTATTCCATTTCGAAAAGGAACAACAAAATGGACAATCATAAAATGCAAACATGCAAAAAAACAAATTAGCTGTTCACGGCGTTGATGCTGAGGATGAATTACACTTTGAATGAAGCAACACCTGAAACACAAAATATAAGAGAAATTAGAAAGGAAACAACATTTTATTTAATTAAGTTACAACAGCTATGATATTATTTAAAAAAAATGATCTTTTTGAAAAATGTTTTGGCAGCAGTGACAAGACATGAATCTTCGAATCGAAATCAATTCTTCATTTGTTCTATTATGAATCCATTGGGTACTGAGTTGGATAAAATTCCTTTGTTTTGAAAAATCACTCGTCCATAAATTGACCTTCTTTATTTTCCCAGGACCTGCAAAAAACGAGTGCCTACCTGCAATAAAACATTAAATCATGGAGAAAGAGAGGTGATCGGGCTCCCCTAATCCAAGAATTATGCAAAAAAACAACAAGTAGTTACTCTGTATAACAAATCCATTGAGAAAATAACAAAGTAAAATTTATCTATCACTTGCGGGAGAGCAGTGGCCAATCATGCTAGCCCGCAGTGTTTTAATCACAACTTCTTTGTTTTTTGTCGAAATTGAGTGATTCCAAAGCAAAATGAGAGCTAATTCAAAGGGTTATCTCTAGTAGCAACAAGTTTTAAAAATTCAATGCTATGATATGTCAAACTTGTTTAGAACAACCTGCATAATAGAGTCATTTTCGATTACCCAATCTAGACCAACGATTGATATTTCAAGCATAGATTCTTCGTTTGATGTCGGATTCAAATGATTCAAATTGGAAATGAAAGTAGATTCATTTATTTATCTCCAATAGAAACAGGTTTTGAAGAAAAGAAGAATTGATAGGTCAAATACTGTAAGGAACAGCCAGAAAGACATAGTTTTAAGGGTGCTGATTTACGATAGACAGTCAGTATTTTGATCATAACTTCCCCATACGATATCGAAAATGAGTGATTCCAATTTCATTGTAAACTAGATTCATAGGGGAATCTACCATAGAAACAGGTTTTAAAAATTCATTCATTTAGGCCTCCAAAAACTGACTGTCCCAACTCTGTTCCTGAGCTGCCCGCTATACATCCGGTCAATGTTTTGGTTCTAACCTTTTCGTTTCAAATCCAAATTGAGTGATTCAAATTGGGTTAGAAAGTAGACATCAAGGGACACCTCAGGTAGAAACAGGTTTTTAAAATATTCACTTTTGGTCCCTCAAAATAGGACTGTCCCGACTATTTTTCCAGAAAGTTCATCAAGCCCGCAAGCCAAAAAAATGATATTCAAGCATTTTTTCAAATTGGTGATAAAAATGAATATAAGTGTTTGTAGAATTGTTATTTCCATTGTAAATCATCTACATACACAAATGAATTAAAAAAAATTATCACCAATATTGATTTGCATAGCGTGTTGCAACAAAAAACAACTAGGTTTACATGGAAAAACAAAATGCATTTATTTTATTCCCTTATTTATTTTATTTTCTACACTAACCTATTTTGATTTGAAAAATGAATATGACTACGTATATGAATACTTCCAGTGAAGCCATTTTCGAAGTAAGGCTTCACGTATACACATACCCAAATTTGAAAAATGCATATTAATGAAAATTAGGGTATGAGAAGCCAACTTCCCTTGAAAAAATGATATCAAAAATTGTTGAAGCATAGAGTGATGTTGCAAACAAATGATGGAGTGAAACCAATCTTCAATGTATGCGTTACTTTCTTGATTTCTCATATCCATCATATCATGAAGTTCTTGAGCTTTTAAAATAGCTTGTTGATACATACTATAAGAAACCTCATTTTCTTCCATAGCTTCTACAATTTTTGAATTTGAAACATTCTGAATCTCATTGTAAGTTTTCTCTAATGGTGCATGTGAGATAGAATGGGTGGGAAGGGTGGGTAAATTTGGCAGTTCAACATTGTAAGCATGTTGTACTGGTTTATTGTGGTGAGGGTGTGGAATTAGTTGAGCAGGAAAATGTGTAAGGAATGGAGCATTGTGATGATGTGGTTGATTGGGTTGAGTGAATGAATTTGGTATGCAAGCAGGATGTTGTGGAAGAGCTGGTGAATTTGAACCATACCTGTAGGCCATGATTTCCGTGTTTTTGACCTTGTTGCAGCTTCCTTACCTCTTTGATATGCTACTTCCATCCTAGATAAGGAAGCGTGAGTATCTATGAGATGCTCCTTTCGGTCATGAGAACAAAACATTTCATCAAATTCTTCATTTTTATGAACCTGCAAAACATCCAATTTTTCATTTAGAGAGCTAATAAAATCAACTTTAAAATTTTCAAATAAAACATTGATTTCAGCTCTTATGTCTCCTATTCTTGTAGCAGATTTGGAAAAAAAAGAAAAAACATCTCTAGAATTCTTACCAGCCTTGGAGATTCCTCTTGAATACCTTATGCACAATTCACAAACATCATCATATGATAACTGAAAAAACATCACCTTTTCCTATCAGATTTAAGATTTCTAAACATTCATCTTTGATTCCTTTAAGAAGGAGTGTTTTTAAGATCTCTTTTTCCAAATGCTTATGCTTTGATTTTTGAAGGTTATAATGAAATCGATCTACATAATCCTCCAAACTTTCATCTTCCCATTGTATCATACCGAAAATATCTTCATTGGATTTGCAATAGTCTTGGTACTTCTTCAAGAATATGTTCTCCATGTCCTCCCATGATTGGATGCAATTCCCACCTAGGCTCATGAACCATCGGAGAGCTGCTCCTTTTAGAGTAAGAGTAAACACTTTCAATCTTTGATCGTCAGTACAATAATCATATCCTCTACAAAGTATTTCAAACTCAAATAAGAATGTATCTGGATCTTCATTTGCTAAACCATGAAAATTTGGTAAAGATGGGGGAATTATGTGCATTTGTGTCACTTCTCCTAGATCTTTGATAGGAAATTCAAAAGTAAAAATGTGATCCATTTCTTACCATAATAGAAGATGTTCTTCATGTGTTTCTTCGATGCCCCTTCCTCAAATGTTCCTGTCAATCGGTTAGTGAAATGGGTGGTGCTTACATCACCACTTGAGAGAAATCCTGAGATTTGCTTTTCAAAATTTCTATTTTTTTTCTTTTAATTCATTCACACAAAAATTCAAACATCTATTTCTACCCAACAAAGCAACATCGAATCTGTTAGGAAAGCGGACAGTGGAGCAGGGATTTTACATGCTCCGTACGCAGGTTCTTACCTTCCGTTTTTAAGATCCAACTCTTCCCTATCAGATTCACACTACTCTTTAGAAATGGCTACACTCTCCCCGGCAACGGCGCCAAAATGTGGAGCGATAAAAAGGTGTCTTTTAAACTCCTAATTACCTCACATTAATTGTCAACCCAGGGACGACTTTTTATTTCAAGAGTGTACTCAGTCTGAGGCGGCTATTTACTCAAGAGTAATGTTTAGTAGTACAGCGTTGCTAAACTATGATTAAATTGCTCTAAAAGAATAAAATCACACAAGGCAGCTTATCAGTCAAGGGTGCGGAAGCAATAACCCATCCCTCTAGAAACTGATGGAAAGGAAATTAGAGCATGGACCATAGGTCTGGGAGCTAAGCAGCGACTTGCTGGCTCACTACAGCCTTAGACCCTCTCTCACACCAAAGCAGCAAATGCAAGTAAATGGAACGGCAGAAAGTAAAATGGAATAGAAAAAGGAAATAGAACAGCAGTAAATAGAACAACAGTAAATGAAACAGCAATCAAAAGAACTAAATCTCGCGAGTCAAAACCAACTTACTCACACTCTGCTATGAAATAACACTCTTCACTCCTCAAGCAAACTGGATGGAATATACTTTATGGAACAACACTCATTGATGAATTATGGAACGACAATAATCGATTATATATGCACACCTCACACTGATATAGTAATATGACAATTAAGGATAATACGACTATGTCTCCAAATAGAATAACATTACTTTCAGATTCCCATAATCAGGATTTCAAATGAATCAAATGACAGTAATATTCAATACAGACGCTCTGTAACAGAAATAACTGGTTTAGACTAATAACATGCGATCAACTCTGAAAAGATTCAATTATACAATGCAGAGTCATTACACAGATTTCCTGAGAAAAACCATTAGTGCATTGATCATAACAGAGCATAACATAGCATATGAAAGATATATCAGATTACCGAGTAATAAAGATAAGCAAACCACGCATAACTCACAGTATAATGATACAACAGCAATTGTAAAGATATGATACACAACAGCAGCAACGTACTCCACCAGAGGCTGGGCCCTTAGCCGCCAGCGGGCGCTGCTGGGTTACTTCAGAAGGAAAAGAGTGAACAGCAACGCCCAAATTATGTATTAATCATTAAATAGTGAAATCATTACAATAGTTGAAGCTTTGAGACTTACAGCATAAAACAATCCTTCCTTCCTCCTATCCTATCATGAATCCTTGCTTCTGAATCTCTAATTCAAATCATCAATTCGCCATCATTCGAATCCCCAAAGTCATCATGAAGTCTCCCCCTCTCTGATCTTTGTTTTCATTTAAATAGAGAAAGATCACAGAGCAGTTATAACATAGATAATTACAACATGATTTCTTTTACAAATTTGGGTTGATTCTAACCAGATGATCAACAAGAAAATATATTTCCTTTCATCTCTCAACAAAAGCAAGACGAATTTGGGTTTGCAGCTAAAGTTTGGAGGACGGCCGCAACTGTAAATCTGAGAAAATCGTGCTCAAAGAACCCTACGTTTCTCTCTGTACAAGCCGAATTTGGGCAAACCGTTATTTGTCAAAGTTAATTGGGTCCGTTCTGGACAAAACCCATGTTCCGGATTTTCCAGATTCTGCTCCATTTTCTCAGAATCTTAACTGCAAAACTGTCACTCCTTATTCCCGCGCATTTCTGAGTTGGCACTTTTAAAAATCAAATCTTCAATCTGAAAATTATCTTGGAGGCTAAAAATGGTAAATAATGTTAAAACCAACTTATTAAAACTATCATTGATAAAATAATTCATAATCATGAATTTATTAGAAATAAAGGAGAATAGATAATATTCATCCATGAGAGCATAAATCATTTATAAAATGGATTTAAATGATAAATTATAATAGATGATATAATAGAGAAGAGTAAAAATGGATGAAGTAAGTGTTACAAAGTGGTCGTATTCATGGCCCAACACCTGCGTGGTGGTTTTTTTTTTTATTTGCTGTGTAACTGGGACGCAGAGGAATACGCACTGACTGGATCGACAGAATGGGTGGAGAAGAACTATGATTTACTGTTCTCATCCACGGTGGCATATCTCAATGTTGATGTGGCTGTCAGTGATCTTATTCAGGATATAGCTAAGGAGAGTTTTGCTGGTGCTACGTGAAGGTATGGAGGCATTGAAGTGCGCCAAGACTTTCTGTTGCGCCAAACCCTCTGCGTGAAGCTGTTTTGCTTGCAAGAGGCGTGAGAGGTGTTTTAAAGCTGCGTGAAGGAGAGGAGGAGCCTGCTTGCTGCCAGAAGCCTGGCGTGTGTCCTGCGTGAAGGAGAGGAGGAGCCTGCTTGCTGGCGTGTGGAACCGGGTAAATTTTTCCTTTATTGAGAATTTTTCTTAGAAATTTGCATTTGGAGGACAGCAAATCATAGAAATACAAGAATTATTTTTTTCCAGAAACTCAGAAATTTGAATTTGGAGGAAAACAAGAATTATTTTTTCCCAAAAACTCAGAAATTTGAATTTGGAGGAAAGCAAGAATTATTTTTGTTAGAAATTTCACAGAAATTTAAAGGGTGAAAGGAAACAAAGGATTTGAAATTTGTTTCTCTATTTGATTTGGGGAAGTTTTTTTTTTCTAGAAAGACTGAAACCCTAGGAAGGAGGAAAAATGGCCAAGATGTCGAATGCAAAATTCGAGGTGGAGAAATTCACCGGAAAGAGCAATTTTGCTCTTTGGAAACTGAAGGTTAAGGATCTGCTTGTGCAACAAGGGTTGCACAAGGCATTGGATGGGGTTACTAAGAAACCTACAACCATGACTACTTCAGACTGGGAGGACTTGGATGCCCGAGCTCTCAGTACCATCCGGTTATGTCTAGCGGATGAAGTTCTCTTCAACATCGTTGAAGAGACTACGGCGTCAGGATTGTGGGAAAAACTTGAAAACCTCTATATGACAAAATCATTAACCAACAGAATTTATCTGAAACGATAGTTATACAGTCTTCGAATGAAAGAAGGTTCAAGCGTTGCAGAACATCTGAATGTTTTTAATACACTAATTTGTCAATTAACAGATATGGAAGTCAAAATACAGGAAGAAGATAAAGCCATAACCTTGCTGTGTTCTCTGCCTGAATCATGGGATCACTTCATAACCTCAATCAGCTTCAGCTCTGCTGATTCTTTGAAGTTTGAATCAGTCGTGGGAGCTCTTCTGTCTGAAGAAGTACGAAGGAAATCCAGCACTGATACAGCTGCATCAGAAGCCATGGTCGCTAGAGGACGCTCAAAGGAAAGAGGAGACAAACCAAGGGGGTCTTCCAGGTGGAAATCGAAGGGCAAGAAGTGTAAGGCAAAATGTTGGAACTGCGGTAAAGTTGGACACTTGAAGAAGGACTGTTGGAAATGGAAGGAATCCGAAAACCCGACGAACGAAGCGAATCAGGCTAATTCAGGTATGGTAGACGAAGTTTTATCTGCTGAAGAATTGTGTATGATAGATGAAACTTCACCTGAATGTAATGTCTCTCAGAGTTTTGATAGCTGGCTGTTAGACTCTGGTGCTTCGCATCACATGTGCCCACATAGAAATTGGTTTACTTCGTATGAAAATGTAAACGATAGTTCTGTGTTTATGGGTAACAATATGTCATGTCAGACTGTTGGGATGGGAGATATCAGGATTAAGATGTATGATAACACAGTTAGAACATTAACTAGTGTTAGACATGTACCTGATTTGAAGAAAATTTTAATCTCTTTGGGAGTGTTGGATTTAGATGGTTATAAGTTTACAGGTCAGGATGGCGTCTTGAAAGTCTTCAAAGGTGCTCTTATGGTTATGAAGGTAGAAAAGGTCGGAAATCTTTACAGGTTAAAAGGAAGTACTCAGGTCGGTGAAGCAGCGGTTGTGTCAGAAAAGGAAGAAGCAGGTACTCGTCTGTGGCATCAGCGTTTGGGTCATATGAGCGAGAAAGGTCTTCACATACTGATGAAACGTAAATCTCTTCCCGGTCTGAAATCCTTGAATTTAGATTTCTGTAAACATTGTGTGTATGGAAAACAATGTAAACAGAGATTTAAAGTTGGCAATCATAATAGTAAAGATGTTTTAGACTACATTCATTCTGATCTGTGGGGGCCTTTCCCTGTTATGTCATATGGAGGTGCATTGTATTTTTTAACGTTCATTGATGATTACTCTCGTAGAGTTTGGGTCTATATGCTAAAAAGGAAAGCTGATGTATTAAATGTCTTTAAACAATTTAAAGTAATGGTAGAGAAAAGAACAGACAAATCTATTAAATGTCTAAGAACTGACAATGGTGGTGAGTTCACTTCTGTTGAGTTTGAACAATACTGTAAGGATGAGGGCATTGTTAGACACAAAACTGCTGTTTATACTCCTCAGCGAAATGGTGTTGCTGAGCGTATGAATCAGACTCTTATGGAAAGAGCCAGAAGCATGATCAGCAATGCTAACTTGCAAAAGGAGTTGTGGGCAGAAGCAGTATCTACTGCTTGTTATTTAGTTAACAGATCACCTTCAGTAGCAATTGATTGTAAAATTCCTGAAGAAGTTTGGACAGGTCAGTCTTGTGACTATTCTCATTTGAGGATATTTGGCTGTGATGCTTATTCTCTTATTCCAAAAAATCAACGTTCAAAATTAGATCCAAAGTCGAAATGTTATGTCTTTGTTGGGTATGACTATGCAGTGAAAGGATATAGGTTGTGGGATCCTACATTGCAGAAGATAGTCATTAGTAGAGATGTAACCTTTGATGAATCCTCTTTGTTAAAATCAAATGTTGAAAGAATTGAACAGGAACAGGTATCGCCAAGTCAACAAGTTCAGTTGGAGGCTAAATCTTTCGGTGACAGTCGAAAGGAAGGAGAGACTTATGGAGACAAAGGTGTTGAAGACACAAAGGAAGCCGTTGAAGCTTCTGAACCAGTGCAAGTTTCTGAACCAGTTCAACAACCAGTCGCTCTGAGAAGGTCTACAAGGGAAAGGAAAACTCCCAAAAGGTATGAAGATTCTGCTTCATCTGTTGCTTTGGTTACTGAAGATGGGGAACCTTCTTGTTATCAGGAAGCAGTAGATGATACAGACAACGAGAAATGGAAAATGGCTATGGAAGAAGAAATAGACTCCTTAGCCAAAAACAATACCTGGGATCTTGTAGAGCTTCCTGAAGGGAGAAGTGTTTTTGGATGTAAATGGGTCTTCAAGCTGAAACGGAAAGTTGATGGTAGTATTGAAAGGTATAAGGCGCGACTGGTAGCAAAAGGGTATTCTCAGGTTGAAGGTATAGACTTTCATGAGATTTTTTCTCCAGTTGTAAAACTTGTCTCTATACGTACTATGTTGGCACTAACTGCGTTGCTTAATCTTGAGTTAGAACAGTTAGATGTTAAAACAACTTTTCTACATGGTGATTTGAACGAAGAGATATATATGGAACAACCAGAAGGTTTTGTACGAGGTCGCAGCAGAAGATTAGTTTGCAAGCTCAGGAAGTCATTGTATGGTCTGAGGCAGTCTCCCAGACAATGGTACAAGAAGTTTGATTCCTTCATGGTGAGCTAGAACTTTATAAGAAGTGAGTATGATCATTGTGTGTACTTCAAAAGTTTCAATGACATGTTCATTATCTTAGCTTTGTATGTTGACGATATGCTTATTGCAAGCAAAAGCATGGAAGAGATCAACAGGTTAAAGGCTCAACTCTCTAGGACGTTTGATATGAAGGATCTTGAAGCAGCAAAACATATCTTGGGCATGGAGATACACAGAGACAGGAAAAATGGTAAGCTTTGGTTGTCACAGCAGAAGTATGTGGAGAAGGTACTTGAAAAGTTCTCTATGAATAATGTGAAACCTGTTAATGTTCCTTTAGCTTCCCATTTTAAGCTTTCTTCGGTTTTGAGTCCTAGAGCTGATGAAGAAAAGCAGTATATGTCTCATGTACCATATGCAAACACTGTAGGCAACTTAATGTATGCGATGGTATCTACAAGACCTGACATTTCACATGCAGTTGGAGTTGTCAGCAGGTTCATGGCAAATCCAGGTAAAGAACATTGGCAAGCAGTGAAATGGGTGCTTCGATATCTAAGAGGCACAAGTGATCATTGCATCGTCTTTAATGGTAGTGAAGGATCAGTCTGCGGATATGTAGATGCTGACTATGCAGTTGATTTGGACAAAAGAAGATCTACTACAGGTTACGTCTTTACTCTTGCAGGTGGAGCAATTAGTTGGATGTCAAAGCTTCAAGACACGGTTGCATTGTCCACTACTGAAGCTGAATATATAGCTGCTTCAGATGCCAATAAAGAAGCAATCTGGTTAAAGGGTTTGCTTGATGAGATTGGAAGGACGCAAGAGAAAGTGAATGTACTTTGTGACAGTCAAAGTGCTATTCACTTGGCTACAAACCCTGCCTATCATAGCAGAACCAAGCACATTGATGTAAGGTATCATTTTCTGAGACATGTGATTGATGGCGGAAAAGTAGCTCTTAAAAAGGTCCATACACGAGAAAATTGTGCAGACATTTTCACAAAGCCTGTTACAGTAGAGAAGCTGCGGTGGTGTTTAGCTTCTCTTGGCTTGCAGGAAAGATGATGAATGGGAAAATTGTTGTCAAGGTGGAGTTTGTTAGTTTTGACAACGAATTAGGTAAATTGTAAATAAACAGTTACATATCAAATGTTTAGTTATGTAACGGTAGTTAGTGACATGAATATATCGAATGCTCATGTAGAGGCAGAATCATTGTTGAATAAAGTAGATCAAAATTCAGTTTCGAATTTCTTGGTCATTCTATTGTGTTTTTCTTCTCCTATTCTTTCTACAAGTAGTCGCCATGGGCTTATAGCAACAAGTGCTTTTAAGAATAAGAGTTTTGAGTCCCCATCCCCTAAGGAGTTTTGGAACAACCAATCTACTCCAACAAACCCATGGCAATATAAATTGTTCTTTTGAACCTTCACACATAAATTTGAAACACAACTTCCAGATCCTCTCTAGGATGCTTTTAGGAATCCAAGCTAGTAACATCCAATAAACCAGAATTGCTTCCATAACCTATTTAAGCAATATCGGTTTTCCTGCTGGGAACAACCACCAAAAACACCGAACATTGAGCTTTTTCTCCAGCTTGGACAATAGCCAGTTCCAATTGTCTTTGAGATAACTGTTCAGCTTTAAGTGGAAGCCAAGATACTTGAACCTAGAGTCCAACTCCAAGATTTCATAAGGGAAAATAGCAAAAATGTTGACAAACTCATACAACTCCAAATTATGAACAACAATGATGACTTCTGTGCAGGTTTAATATCTCTGAGTACAAGCTTTTGTGATTCATAATGATTATAAAAAGCTTTTTCAAATAAATCACATTGATGATTTTAGTGCCTCTAAGTACAAGCTTTTGTGATTCATAATGATTATAAAAAGCTTTTTCAAATAAATCACATTAATGATTTTCCAAAAATCATTAATGTGATTTATCCAAAAATGATTTTTATAATGAATGACTTCCTAACATTGATGACCATTCCCATCACAACATCTAATAAACTCAGAATCTCAACCAATTTATTTATGTCACAACCTTATCCATTGCAAAAAATAAGGATGTCATCAATAAATATATTTGTGTAATGTGTTGAAAAGTGTAACTAGGTTCAATGTTCATAATTATCATTGTACTTGTATCAATATGTATTTCACTTAAAAAAAATATTATTATTATTTTGTAGTCAAAGCATGTTCTTCATGCTTCTAGGGGGTTTAATGAGTCAATAAGAAAATTTGTCATGAGTCAAAGTCAAATTTGTTCTATTTGTAAGAAAAGATAATTTTTATTTTGAGTCAAAAAAGTCAATTTTGTCACCACAAGACTAAGTCAACCAGCCCATAAGGTGTGTCTCTTCATATGGTCTAACAACTATATATTGGAAGTGTGCTCCACATTTTGGCATCCAATCACTTAGATTTCTATGCAAGAGAAAGATGAAAAACCAACGAAGTATAAGGGAAGAGAAGAAGGTAAAAAGGAGAGAGAAAAACTAATTGATTTTCGCCCTTGTTTATGTTCACACGTGTGAGCTTCTTCTTTGGTTTTATGAGATTGTTACAGGGCCAAAATTTCAAGGTTGAAGATTTTAGGGAGGCCAAATTTTCAGGGATGGACAAGAATTTGGAGAATTGACTAGCGTTGACTTTGTGTTGATGAAGATAACTTGAAGGGTGACTAACTTGGGTCTCTATGACAGCCTTCGTCTTGGTCTCAGGTCTTGATTATCTCACTTTGATCTGATTCTATAAGAAAATTTTTCTTAGGTTTTCCCATTTGTGGAGTTTTTGCCTTGGCTTGGAGCCTACATCTTTGTGTTCCTTATCTCTTGTGATCTTCATGTTTTGTAATTTTGGTCATTTTTTGATGAATAACAATAGCATGAAATTTAATAAAGCCAACAAATATTCACAAGTAATTATCATGATAGAGAAATCAACACTAATCTTCAAGCCTATTGATCTATCAACATGGTATCAGAGCTAAAGTGAAAGAAAGACAATCTGAAAATCACTCTTCATGGATTATTTGAAGATAATATTGCAACACTCTCTCAAAAACATCAATGGAGGCTCTTGGAATCATCTTCAAGTTCTCACTCACTCACTCAACAATCTTTCTCATCTACATCTGCATTCTTAAAGACACCTCTACGGCAGGGATCAAAGCTCATACTTGTTTATAATCTAAATTGCTATCATCATTTTGGAGTTCATGCTCAAGGATAAATTTGAACCAGTAACAAATTCTAACATTCTATGGAAGACATCTGAAATCCTACAACAATTTATCTTCTATGGCATCTAAAGGTACTGTGACGATATGTTTTCTGTGGATCTAAACTATTATATCTAATATTGAATTCGAAGATAATATAATCGGGAAATGTGAATCTGTGCTTGATATTTGTTGGAACATAATACTATGAATTGGACCAAGTCCGAGGGCTCTAGAAGTTTGTGATATAAAGAAGAAGACTGAAATCCTTTGAAGTTTAAGAGAAAACTTCTGAAACAAATGATAAGAAGTCCATCTCATTATGACAAGTGTCAAAATCCGTAGGCACTGCAAGTTCGTTGCAATATCTAGTTTCGAAGGAAAAGTTCTTCTATGAACATGCTATACCAAAATTCTTAAGAACAATGTAGTAATTATAAGGATGGAGAAAAGGATCTGAGTTCTTTGACAACCTATGATAGGATATGAGGAATGTCACACCATAGTATATTGATCAACTACCCATGACGATAAGTTCTTGATACAAAATATTAGTAGTCTATGCAAAATATTGGAGATCATATACCTGAGATTCGAATCTTCTGTGATGGCAACCAAAATATTCTATGATACCGTGGCTTGCTAAATTTTCTATGGCGACATTTCCATGAGATATTCAAAGGCTACCTAGACATATGAATTCATCATGACAATATTGTGGAAGAATGCATATTCTGCTTGCAAGGTCCTACAGATTTTTTCCATGTTGAAGAACTATGTTTATATGTGAAGGACAGTAGCTTAAGACATGAACAAAAGGATTTAATGCCCATTGTAAAGACAAACCTGTGATATCTTGAAGACCGATAACTCTATGGAAGAAATGTGATATAATAGATTTATGAAGCTTATCTCTGAGTCACTAGTACATGTAGCAGCAATAAATGTATCAAGATATTTGACCTATTATGAAGCATTCATACATAAAGCAGTCTCGCTACGTAGACTCTTATAAATAATAAATAAAACAGTGAATGACATCTTGAAGCCAACCTATCTAAATCCTGAAAGGTTGAAGGACGAAGAAATAACTGAAGCACATGTAGTAGAAGATGAAGGACTTGAAAATAAACCTAAAGCCAAATACCCTAATGATCTCTACCAAGTTTGCAAGCAAATTTATTGTAGTAGTTACAATTGCATTTGAAGTATAAAAGATTTTTAGATTCACAAAGCAGTTATGAAGATCTAGAAGAAGCATTGGAAGATCTACATAGAAGAAACACAATTCATTTGGAAGCAGTCATCATCAGTAGCAAGCAAGATCTACTAGCAGCAGTAAATAGCAGAACTAAGGTCATTAAGCAACATTGTACAGATATCCCTAGCATGATATTTTGTTTAAAGCATCAACCTAGCATAATCTAGCATTTGAAGAATCAAAGGAACATATCAGAAGTGTAATGTACAAAAGAGCAGACAATCTATCAATATGCATTGAAAAATAGTCAAGAAGCAGCATGGAAGAAGTTACTCTTATCACTAAGAAGGAATCTTATATTTTATGAACATCATGTTCAAAGAAGAAGCATTTTTGATGAAAACATACTTTAGAAAAAACTTTTTTAGAGGGAGTTGAAGGAAGAGCAGGTTGCATATAGATCAAAAATATACTTGGGAAGAAGGAATAAGTATGATCTATCTTGGTCAAAAGTTGAAAAAGGAAAACCAAGATGGATATTTTGACATATGGCAACAAACACACATCATTGACATAATTTTTCAATATGATTTCTTGAAGAATGCGAGGAAGGAAGTAATGTCGACTTCAGATGGAGCTAGAAGCAGAAAGTGACTTGAAGTATCTTACAACTTGAAATTTGGAGTAACATCAAATGAGGAATGACATCAATAATGTTTAGGATACAATATGACTTCTAGGAGGAATATATATAGATGTGTACTACAAAGGCAAGAAAGGTGGCAATTTGATAGATGAAGTCATGAGATAGTTTTTTGATCACTTGATGATATGATGGGGTAGGTACTGATATACAAGAAGTTCACCCTCCTCAGTTGGAAAGAGGGAGCTGTAATTGACTCTACAATTGTTGGTTTGATAGGTACTATTGTTGATAGAGATACTATTGATGATTAGTGAAAGATGATATAATGAAGGAAAAATCTTGTCACGAAGAAATATTATGTGAAGGCTTGTGTGATCAACGTTGAAAGAATCTGGCTCCATAAGACTGTTTGATGAACTACTTGATGACATGATAGAGCTATGTAAAGATTGACAAATATCCAAGAAGGTCAAAGATTGATATGCCATGATGTGAGAAAGAAAGCCTTGCAACTACAACTAGATCTCCATGGAAGAACAAGTAGCTAATGAATGAGACAAGTTGAGGCTTGTGGTTATGTCTCCCTAGTTGAGAGGGAGTAAGGATCTCCTCCCTGGTTGAGAGGGAGTGATGGTGGACATCGTATTCTCCATGTGTCATGCACTATGGCCAGGACTAATAGCTGTAAGCCTAGTGAAGGCACTGGTAGGGAGAATGGAGGATTGGATAAGAATTTGGGACCGATACTCCTTATGGATTGGGAATCCAAGATAGGACTAGTCTTGAGGACTAATACTCTTTGAGGATAGGGCAGGGTATCCAAGATAAGAGTAATCCTAAGGAAAACTGATATTCTTTGACGATTGGGAATCCAAGATAAGAATATCCTGCAAGGACATACCTGTTGAATATCCATATGGGATATGTGCCTTGAGAGGCGGTGGTGGTGCCCAAATATATGCCTCCTCACATTATGCTCTAATCTAGTGGAGAGTTAGAGCTTGTCAGTCAAGGCCTTGTTATTTTATAATTGACAATGCTAGTTATGATGATGATGCTTATTAATTCAAACTCTTCTTATGAAAATTATTCAATTTGAGAGTATCCTTGTATCCTGTTAAGTCATTATGAATACATTCCTAATTAAGAGGGAGTGTTGAGAAGTGTAACTAGATTTAGTCTTCATAATTATCATTGTACTTGTATCAATGTGTATTTCATGTAAAAATAAAAATAAGAAGAAAAAAATATTATTATTATTATTTTCTAGTCAAAGCATGTTCTTCATTCTTCTAGGGTTTATTGAGTCAATAAGAAAATTTGTCATGAGTCAAAGTCCCATTTGGAATATTTGTAAGAAAATAAATATTATATTTTGAGTCAAAAGAGTTAATTTTGTCACCACAAGACCAAGTTGGCCCTCTAGATGGACAAGTCAACCAACCCATAAGGTGTGTCTCTTCATATGGTCGAAAAAATATATATTGGCAACTGTGCTCTACATTTTGGCATCCAATCACTTGATTTTTGTGCAAGAGAAAGAAGCAAAATCAAGGAAGTCTAATGGAAGAGAAGGAGGTAAAAAGGAGAGAAAAAAATGAATTGATTTATTCCCTAGCTTTTGTTCACATGCAGGAGCTTCTTCCTTGGTTTTCAGAGGTTGTTAGAAAGCCAAAATTTCAGGGCCCAAGATTTCAAGGAGGTTGAATTTTCAGGGATGGACCAAAATTCCGAGAATTGACCAGTGTTGACTTTGTTTTGATGAACATAACTTAGAGGAGGGTTGTCTTGGGTCTTGGATATCTTGACTTTGATATGATTCTATAAGGAGTAGATTTTCTTGGGTTTTCCCCATTATGGGGTTTTAACCCTAGCTTGGATCCTACATATTTGTGTTCTTTGTCTCTTGCGATCTTCATGTTTTGTACTTTTAGTAATTGCTTGATGAATAAGAAGAACATAAAATTTAATAAATAAAACAATCATTCACAAGTAATTATCATGATAGAGAAATAAACCCTAATTTTCAAGCCTATTAATTTCTCAACATAATGCACAACAACTGATCAACCTTTAAATTACCTGCGACGAACCACATCCTTAATCATAAGAATGATACCCTCAACAATAAGAATAAATAATAGGGGGTAAAGGGAACCAATGACAAAGACCGTTTTGAACTTGAAAAAACTGAGACGCAGAGCCATTAATCAGAAAAAAAAGGAGACAATGGTTAGGCACCCCATGATCCAATTGATGAAATGAATACCAAAACCCACCTGCATGAGAATTAGTTGAATAAAGGACCAATTAATTTTATCATATGCTTTAGATAAATCAATCTTGAAAACAACACCCTTCAATTTCAACAACTTTATACGGTGTAGTCCTTCCCGAGCCACCCCAATGGCCTCATGATTTTGTTTCCTAGCTAGAAATCCAAATTGTTCTTGGGATATAACCTTCGAGAGAATTGGCTTATTCCTCTTGGAAATGACCTTTGATATGACCTTATAAACATAGTTACAGAGGGAGATGGGGCGGAAATCCTCAAATGAGGCAGGGTTGTATGAGGGAAATGAAAGTCAAGTTAAAGGCAGGGAGGATCCACCCATCATGGTGCAACTCATTCACAGCCCAAAGGAAGTCAGGGCCGATAAAATCAAAGAAAGAAGTGAAAAATTCTGCATCCCAACCATTCGGGCTTAGGCTCTTATCTGTTTGAAAGCTAGTAAGGATTGTTCTAAGCTCAGCTTCCGAAACATCCCCCTTCAACTCATGGTTATATATATATATATATATATATATATATATATATATAAAAGGAACAGATTAAATCATGCAATCACTTTTATCACCACACACACACACACACACACACATATATAAAAGGAACAGATTAAATCATGCAATCACTTTTATCACCACACACACAAAAAATTGGTGATAAAAGTAATTGCATGATTTAATCTATTCCTCTTATATATATATATTACAATTTTTATTTTTTAATTTAAATTTTAAATTTTAAAAATTTTCATTTAGTTTTAATAATTGAATCTAATACTTTTTATTACTAAAACTTAACTTTAACAGAGTTTAAGAGTTATAGTTTCAAACCATAACACTATTGGCTAAGGTTTTGATTTGAATTCATTCATGGCAATAGGTTGGGGGGAGGTGGGATCTATTCTCCCTCCTTCAAGAGCGTTGTGGCTAATTAAGAACTTGAAAGGGGTCATTCAACATCCTCTCCTTCTAATTAAGGGAAGGCAAGGAAACTTTGTTAGGTATAGGATGGGAAAGAAACCCCTACACCACATCTCAAGAGTACTTCAAATTAGAAATGTTCCCAGAGAAATTTTCCTCCATACCAGCCAACAAGCATATTCCTATTATGGATAAGATCCCAAAATTTGATATTACCACTTAGAGGATGGTTGAGTACATAGAGTTCATGGAAGAAAACACACTTATAGGAAAGTTTATGGGTATCTAGGTGATAGAGATGGCTCTTAACTATTCATTATAAATATATTGGAAACGAAAGGGGCATGTTGATCTTAAATTAGCCTCCAAGGGATTCTTCATAGAAGTCTTCGATAATCTGGATGGAAAAGAGAGGTTCAAAATGAGCCTTATTTTTTCAAATTTGGATG
This sequence comes from Pinus tabuliformis, assembly GCA_031772625.1. Classification (NCBI taxonomy): domain Eukaryota; kingdom Viridiplantae; phylum Streptophyta; class Pinopsida; order Pinales; family Pinaceae; genus Pinus; species Pinus tabuliformis. The sequence continues at coordinate 1,413,688,145 of CM062819.1, read as the reverse complement.
AAGGAAGTCAAGATATATAAAGAATAATTTACAACAACGCTAGTATGTCTCTCTCTCTCCTCATGATTTCTACAATCTAGAGATTCTGACGTGCATAACAAACACATTGGGCTCCTTTGTCATGATCTATGATTCCACTAAATAAGCATGTTATAACTCATACATGTGCATATGTGTCTATATAAATGTCTTACAACCCCTTCCAAAAAAGGTTTACCTAAGCTATAGGGTTGAAAACTAGTATCAAGATATTGACTATGAGCACACTCCCTTTAGGTGTCATATTAAATGTCATGAACACAAAAAAGTGTTTACGGGTTTCTTGCTCAATGGTACCACTAATTCTTCTAGGCTAGTAATGGGTATGAGATTCTAATGGATATGGGATTCTATTAAAATATTCTACCAAAAACCTTAATGATAATGACTAGGAAATGCAAACTCTAGAGCAACAAGAAGATCCTCAAAAGACCAACGCAAATCTGACAAAGCAACCAAAAAAAAGGAAAATAGATAATGAATTAGTTGAAAATCGAAATATTAACAATGAGGTTATGATCCAAGTGGATGAAGATATGGATGACTCTAAATATGGAGAACTTGACATGGGTATTGATGACTTGGATCATCAATCAATTGTATGGCATGGGAAAACAAAGATCCTAATTCCATTCTGGAACAAACTTCATTTTTTACAATAGGCCTTCCTCAAGAGCTAGGCCAATGTCATTCAACTGACTCTAGGTAACATAATTTCTTCCTCATCTCTTAGTGTCAAAATTTGTACTAAAAAATATAACCCCAAAATATCTTAGGAAAGGAAGAGAGGTATATGAAACAATACGTAACTATGAAAAGAAGTGGCTGAAATGTTGGTCAACTCTTGGCAGGTCAAGATCATGATGGAAAATTTCCAACCCTCACCCCTTTCCCTCCTCCCTAACCCCCTCTCCATCATGAAGCTTATATCATGGAATATTCGAGGCCTAAATGGAAAAAGTAAACATAGGATTTTGAAATTAAAAAATCTCAAAGAGAAGCTAGTCATGATAATGTTACAAGAAACAAAGTGTTCTAATGGATCTGTATCTTGAATAGCCAAGTTCTATTGGAAGGGTTTTCAAACAATTTCAAATGATTCTTATGGATAACCTAGAGGTTTAGCTTTACTTTTGAATCTAGCCGAAATGAATTTCATAGGTTTCTTCTCAACCCAAAATGGCATTACAACTTAATTTCCACTGATAAGCTGAGACAAAGTGGGCTTCATCACAAATGTATATGGCCTCCACAATATTTGGGAAAATATATCTTTCTTGAACTCCCTATCAATGATTAGAGCCCTTATAAGGAGCAACTATTGGCTCATAGGAGGTGATTTTAGTATGATAAATTTGTTGATGGAAAAAAGGGGAGGGCTTTGCAGGCTTGATCAAGATTTTGATACGTTTAGGGAGAATATTTAGTGACTTCAATTGGTTGATATGGAAACCAAGAATGGGTTTTTCACATAAAATGATAGAAAAGGTGGAGAAATGAAGTAGATTCACGATTATATTTCTTCCTCATTTAGAATCTCTAATGATTTCAAGTATAAACCAAAAAACCTCTACCTTACCTTTGTAGGTTCTAAGCATTGGCCAATTTTATTTGATATAATTTACAAGGGAACGCTAAAAATAAAGCATTTCATTTTCAATCCTTTTTTATAATTCATCCCTCCTTCTAGGAAAATACAACAGATGGTAGCACGAAGCTCCAACTATACATGGCCCACTAATGTATCGTTTCCAACAATATTGAAATATCTCAAATTGTGCCTCAAAAAATGGAATAAAGAGGAATTTGAGGACATATTTAAATCCTAAAGGGATCTTAAGGATCATATGGCTTCTTCTCATAAAATAATCATCTTGGAAGGATTCATATATGCCCTTATCCAAGAGGAAACATTGACTTTCTCTGAATTGGAAATTTGACATACACATGAAGAAATATTATGGAAACAAAAACCAAGGGTACAATGGATGAGAGATGGGGAAAACATTCAAAATTATTTCATCAAACCATTGCACGACATTGATATCATAAAAAAATTATTAGGCATATGGGACAACCAAGGTGTCCAATTAAATAACCATAAAGAAATTGAGAATTAATTGATATCCTATTTTTGAATGCTCTTAACCAAGCCAAAGACAAATATATTTGTTGATATTATAAATATTACAAGACATATGCCATTCTTGGTTTCTCAGGATCAAAATGACACCTTGCTTTGGGAAATCAGAAAACATGTAGTAGAGAACGTTGTAATCAACATGCTAAAAGAGAAATTTCCTGGACCATATGAGTACACTACAATGTTTTCGCAAGCTTGTTGGCCTATCATTTAGCAAGATGTATGGGAGCTTGTAGAGGACTCATGTAGATTAAATAATATCCTCCAATCCCTCAAAGGAACCTTTTTTGCTTTGGTTTCAAAACAAGACAAAGAAAATGATCCTAGAAGGTTTAGGCCCATCTCTCTTTGTACTGTAATATACAAAATTATAATGAAAAAACATTGCCAACATATTAAAACTACTCCTTCCCGATCTTCTCTGGATCCATCTTTAACCCATCAACAGAAACACACAAACCCAAATATACCAACTCTTCCTTCATGAATGAACATTTCTTTAAATTTAACAGTAACTTCTCTTGTTGTAGCCTCTGTCAGACATAATTCAGATGTCTCACACGTTCCTCGTTTGATCTGCTATAAACTAATATATCATCCAGATATACTATTACAAATTTTCCAATAAATTCTTTCAAAACTTCATTCACGAGCCTCATAAATGTACTAGGATCATTTGACAACCCAAAAGGCATTACCATCCATTCATACAATCCTTCGTTTGTCTTAAAAGCAGTTTTCCACTCATCCCCTTCTCTAATTCTGATTTGATAATAACCACTTTTTAAATCTAACTTTGTAAAATATTTTGATCGACTCAAACAATCCATCAAATCTTCAATTCTAGGTAAAGGAAATTTGTACCTGGTTGTTATCTTATTGATTGCTCTTGAATCAGTGCACATTCTCCAGCCTCCATCTTTCTTTGGGCTCAACATTGTTGGCACTGTACAAGGACTCAAACTCTCTCTAATCAGTCCCTTATCTAACAGTTCCTGAACCTGTTTCCTGATTTCTTCATTCTCTGTGGGAGTAATCCTGTAAGCTACTTGATTAGGTAGATTTTTTCATGCAATCAAATCTATATGATGACTGATTTTTCTAATGGGTGGTAACTCATCAGGCAAATCATCTACAATGATATCACAATAACTGTCCAGCATCTCTTGAATTTCAATTGGCAAATCAGAAATTTTTGTGGAAGTAATTATTACCTTGGGTTTGCACATAAATGAGAAATTTACCTCATCCTCTTCAATCTGATGCAAGTACTCCTTTCCACTCAACAATAGGGTCTTTGGATCAGGTTTCCTTGATGCATCCTCTTCTTCCATAGGCAGCAATGTATGATTGACACCATCTTTACTAAATTTGTATGTGTTCCTCTTTCCATCATGCATAGCTCCTCTGTCATACTGCCAAGGTCTTCCCAACAATATGTGACACACATCCATAGGCATCACATCACACATAATTTTGTCTCTGTATTTGCCCAACTGCAACTCCACTTCACATTGCTCATTCACTATCAACTGATATCCCTTTTGAAGCCATGACACCTTGTAAGGTGTTGGGTGTTTCTTTGTCTTCAATTTCAACTTCTCCACCACTTCTGTGGAGACCAAATTATCTGTACTACCACTATCAATTATCATCTGACAACATTTCCCTTGAACCTTGCACACAGTCCTGAACAAGGTCTTTCTCTGCACTGGTTCAACAATTTCCTTAGCTGGCTTTAACAAAACTTTGTTAACTACCAAAGATTCCCCTTTCTCTGGTACATTTTCTTCTTCTATTACCTTTTTTTCTGTTAGCGCTTGAAATTTCACCTCAGGCTGAGAAAGGTAAACCTCAAGGCAACATCAAACCATTTAGCCTCGTAGCTAGCCCTACGGGGCAGGAGAAGGCTCTCTTCGGTCTTTCTCGTGAAATACTCAATAGATGAGATGACTAATAAGGTAACACTGATATTAGGCTAGTAAACTGATCAAAGATTTTGATTTGGGGTTTTTTGGGTTTTTGGTGGGAAATTGAGGAGAGGGCAATTTTGGGTGCGGGGATTGGACACAGTTTCTGCAGGGGGTTCTTTGGGGCGAGGTAGGAGACAGTGTTGATGCCTTTGATTGAGGTGGATGGTCAGGAATGAAAGGTGAAGAGCTAAAGAGAGCAAACAATAACTTTGAATTCTCTTTAGACAGTAGAAAACATTGAAATTAAACAAACTTAAAAGCAGAGCATGGCAGGCATGAATTCTTACTTTAACACTTCATTTGTTTAATGTGCAGAAGTAAAAGAAAGGAAATGAGTCACATAACAAGCTTACAAGTACATTGAGAACACACCATCAACACATGAGTCCACAAGAATCCCAAAGAGGACTGCAAAACCCTGGTCTTCCTTAGCAAAAAATTGCAGAGATACAGTGAATAATACAATGATAGCTTATCCCTCAAGAGTCCAACCATGAAAATGAGAAAGAAAGTACATAATATAGATGATCTAACCTCTTTCCCTGCCTCTATGGGTCGAGCTCACTATCCTAGGAGCTGTTTCAACCACTTCTAAACTAAGCACTACAAACTAGGCAGTCAAAACAACTTGCCTCTATAAACTTGGAAACCATTTCATTCATTTAATTTTTACCCTTTTCATGAATGAATCTTCTAGAAGTGTTACATAAGAGTAAAAGTGTCTTTAAAGTACCATAATTACATCAAAGAGAATCATAATTCACCCCAAAAAGTCAAACCGGGTCAAACTGCATTTTTCTGAGCTGTACAGTGCATTTTGGAAAAATCTCCCTGACGGGTCGCGCGCCCCTGCCTGACGGGTCGCGCGCCTTTGGAGCCACTTTTGGGGCACTTGAAGGTGTCCAAATTGGGCAAGAGTAGGCTTTTTGGAAAGGTCTGTGAGTCTACTTTCCAACCCAACTGGAATTTTTGAATTTGGAGTTCATTTTCCCTGTCAAAAATCAAATCTCCCAAGACTGCTTTCTGCAGTTCAAAAAAGTGGCAGAAAGTCAATTTTTGCTAGTTTTTTGACTTTCTGGACGCCCAAAACTTCACCAAATCTCAAGTGCATCCATGAGAATGTGTAACTTTGCCTGAAAAATCTGGAAATGCCGAGTTTTTGTCAAATGGAGTTGCCATGATGAAGGGTCGCGCGGGGGGTGAGACCCGTTAATGGGAAAAACCTGCAAATTGCCTGAAAATGCCAAAATTCACCCAAAATTCTCAAAATTTCTTGGGATTTGTGCTGTGGCTAGGCTATTTAGTGCCTTGATCCTTGAGTGAAGCCTCAGCCAAGATACGGAGGGGATTGGGCCTCTTTCTCCGTTTTAGTGCCTCGGTCAACCGCCTTTGAAACATCTTCATCTTTGCCTTGCACACATGCATTCTTGCCCAGTAATGGTTCTTCATGTTCCTCAACAATTTCTTCTCTTGGTTGGCCTTAGCCAACAACCTCTCCAAGTGTGCATTTACCCGGATGAGCATGGACTCTCGGTCAGCGGGCAATGGATCACCGGGTCTTCTTCGGTTCAAGATTCGGTCACTACGAATCCTCCATAACTCATCAAGTGCTTGCTCATCTTCCAACTGTTTGTTGCGCTGCTCCAGGTATGTGATGGTCCATTGTGAACCCTCTAATCTCCTCTGCAAGGCATCATTTTCAGCTCTGAGATGCTGAATGATCTCCTGTGCCTCTCGGCTAGGAGAACTGGCCTCAAGATCAACAAGCTCAATATCTGGAACTCTTGATGGCCCCTCATCAATCATGGGATGTTTGCCCCTCCCTGGTACCTGTGCTGGTGAAGAAAGCGAGGCCCCTTCCACCTGATGTGGAGATAACACTCGCTGAGCCGATGAAGAAGGCGAGACCCCTTCCACCTGCTGTGGAGATAGTACTCGCCGAGCTGCTGCAAATAAGGCCCTTGGGCCTTTCTGATAGGTAACCAGAGGTGAGGAGCTGACATGTCTAGTGACAGGGATGTCATGCTGCTGTGATGGTCCTCCCTCCTCATGAATAACCTCAGGATGTGGTGGTGATGGTGCTGTGAAAAGCTCACGAGAGATGAAATCCTCCCATGAGATGCCCTGCTGAGCCAACTGATGCAATACTACAAGCTGAATCAAACCATAATGGTACAGGCTCCTATACTGCTGTGCCGGGCTCTTCCTCTGTAACATGGGCACCATCCTCTGAATGTTCTGATAGAAGAAAACAGGGATGTTCATCATCCTCACTCGGGTGAAGTGCATCAACAGGCGAATATGGTATGAATATACCTGTGAAAATCTGCCCTCACAGGTAAAATAGTGCATGATGAGCCTCATCATGGGAGCATACTCGCTCCTGAGAAACCTGAATGGAAACACACCCGCCAAATGTCTCATGAATGGTGGCTGGACAAAAGGCTCAAAGTGAACACTATCCAGCACCTTGCGCTTATTCCACACCTCCCCAACATTAGGTATCCCTGTGGCATGTGAGATCACCTCGGGTGTCAATGTAAAGTTCACCCCTGCAAGGTTGACATGTCCATCATGCAAGTATAAAACAAATAGGCGAGCCAACTCTCTGTGGTGCTGAATCTGAGAGATCCTCTCACAAAACTCATAGCAAGACATATACTGGAAACATGTGACTGCCATAGGACAAGCCTGTAAATCTGCTAAAGAGGTGGGCTCCTCTCGCCTATGATGACCACCCTTTCCACCCTTATGAGGCCTCCTCTGTACCTCAATCTCTGAAGCTGATGACTGGTCATCACTTTGCTCATAAGTTTCGGTTTCTGACATTGTTTAAGGAGCAAAGTGGACAAAATGTACTGCTGTTTCTGCCTTTAAAAGTGCTGATTTCTTTGCTGTTTCAAGGGGACAAGGAACATGAGGGAAATGTTAGGGGAGGGACATTTTTTACAAGGAAAATGGGAATACATGTATACAACAGGGATTTTAGGGAAAAACACTGCAAATATCACTGCATATGCATCATTAAATACATGTGTTTACATGGGTATTATGAGGGGTAGGGTTAGGGCTTGATTTTTTATTTTTTAGGGAAAAGGGGTACGGTTTATTTTATTTACAAATTTAAAAGGGAAATTTACATGGAAATACAAGGAAAATGAAGTGGGAATGAGGAAAAATGATTACAAGGGAAAAACCATTGAAACAGCATAAAACCCTAGCAAATTTTTACAAATTTAACCTACAGCCATATGGAGCTTTTTCTCTTGCACAATTTGATCTTTAAACACATTCATGATGTCTTTTAAACATAACCAGCAACCATTTTCAAGTTTGGAGAACCTACCTCAAGCAATTTGATGATTTGGAGGGTGCTTGAATAAATTTGCAAGAAGTTTGGAAGGGAGGTCGCTGATGGGTCGCGCGCGTTGAAAAACTGAACTGCGGGAACCCCTCTGACGGGTCGCGCGCGCCTGACGGGTCGCGCGCGACTGACGGGTCGCGCGCCTGGCCTGACGGGTCGCGCGCCTGTCCTGCTCCCAATTTCGACCAGTCTTCTCTCAAAATCGCTTGGATGCTCGCCCAATCTCTCTTGCAAGTGTATTGGATGCACAATGAGAGTAAAAGGAGGGAGATTGGGTCTTTATAAGTTTCATTTGAATAAATTTCATGCTCAAACCCACTTTCTAATGTTTCTCTTTGACACTTTATAAAACTGACTTTTTGGTTTCCTTTGTCCTGAAATTGACTCATTTAGTGCTTTGGCTTGATTCTTTTTGCAGGTAGATCATCTGAGGGATCTTGGCAAGGGGACCAGGGTTACATGCTGTCCACTGAAGTCTTTTGAAATTTCATCACTTTTTACAAAAATTTGAAAAATGACCTTGGCTTTAAAAACAGAGTTTTTAAATCCAAGGTGAAAATTAACTGTACAAGATAAAAAATCTCGAAGAAACATCTTTACAATCATCCCTCTGGCTTGCTGAACACTTATTGACCTTCAGACACATGACGTTGTAAACATACTTGACCAAAACCCTAGACCTAGGAAATTGACCTCAAGACAAGACAAGACAAGCTCGAAAGAGCTTAATGATTGAAATGACCTGATCCAGCAATGCCAAGAGGGGTATAAACACACCAGATCCTCCATCAGGGTTATCGCATGCCTAATGGGATGCAAAAATTGACACTGATGAGACACCTACATATGCAAATGCAAAGAGTTTTGATCGCTGATGGAGGGCTCAAGACCGACTCTAACAGTTTCTTCCTCTTCAGTCTTAGCAACAATTGCATTTCTCTAAATTATTTCTATATTTTCTGGGCACTCATAGGCTTTGTGTCCTAGCTTGTTACATTTGTAACATTTGACTTCTCTTCCTTTGCCTCTGCCCCTCTTCCTCTGGAAAAACTCCCTCTGCCACTTGCATCACCTCTTGTGGGTGCATGCTGACTTGGGTTGCTGCTAGCTCCATCTCTAGGTGTTGTAGACCTTCCTCTACCACCTTGACTTCCCCTTACTTGGAAAGTACCTCTATTTCTGGCAAATTGCTTCCTCGTGAGTTTTTCTTCAACCTTCAATACCATCTAATAAGCCTCTTCTACTATTTTAGGAGACAATACACTTATCTCATCTTGGATCTCCATTCTGAGACCATTTACATATCTTGCAACCTTCTCATATGTATCTTGGATTTGTCCTGCTCTTATGCTCACTTTGTAGAATTCCTTTGTGTATTCCTTTACTATCATAGACCTCTGTCTAAGATTCTACATCTGTCTAAATAATGTCTACTGATAATCACTTGGAAAAAACTTACCTTTCAACTTTGCCACCATCCTGTTCCAATTTTTAATTGGTTGTTTACCAAGTCTTCGTCTTTCTGCCTACACTCCATCCCACCAAAGTGTTGCATGTCCTTTCAATTTTGTGACAACAAACTTCACTTTCTTTCCTTCTTCTATTTCTTCATAATCAAAGAATTTCTCCATGTCATTAATCCAGTCTATCAATTCCTCAGGGATTAAACTTCCTGTATAAATTGAAACTTCAAGTCTGGGTTTAGATGTGGATCTCAATACTGAGTTAAAGAATCTCATTTCAGGAGTTACATCTGCAGGTTCTTCTTATGTAGTTCCAACTTCAAGCTCACTGACATCTCTAGCATCTGCATCTCTTCCCATTTCCATTGCTTCTAATCTAGCTTGCATCTGTTGCATAGGTTCCAACACTTCAACATTTGCAACTGGTCTTCCTCTTCTTTGACCACCACCTCTTCCTCCAACTTTGAAAGCCATGTTGGATTTATTTTTCTGATCCTTGAGATCCTGTTCAGTGTTAGTAGGCTGCTCTGATACCACAAATGGTGGTTTGGTTGCAGGTGTAAGGGATAATCATTCAAATCCATAAACGATTTCCTCAAGCGCAGGTGGAAGTTCTTCTTCAATTTCCTTTCAGTTTCAGTCATCTGCCTCCAAACTTAGATATTCTACTAAAACAATAGAATTACTAAAATTACCCGAAAATTAGCCAAACTTCACTTACCCCGAAACCGAAAGGAAAACAACACCGTTGTTCATAAACTTCTCGCACTCGCCTTTCTCCCAACCTTTATCACATTAACTCTCCACCGTTGATCCTCTTTCTTCAATCCGATGGTTGGCGCTTTCCTCGCTTGCAAACTAGCCTGGTGATCCTCCATTGTTGATCAAGCCCACTTGATCCAACGATTGACGCTTAATATCATGTGGAATTCTTGTCGATGTTTATCAAGCCAAGAGGATGTGAGAAAAGCAGTTTCTCTGTGCTACGTGTCGGCTGCTAAATGGAATCACGTGACTACCCCAAAATACCACTTACCTCTTTGAACCCGCGCGAAAACAACCTTCGCCTATGAAGACTGCTTTACTCCTCTGTTTAACTCTGGCACTTGTTTGCATGCGACTACCGTAGATCTAACGGTTTTGTTGATTGGACGGTTCTAGGCTCCTCGCGAATTTATCAGAGTTTCTCCTTCTGCTATGATTTTAACGCTTCCACCAGGTTTTAGCTCTTCTCTATGGATTTCAGAGCTTACTTAACTAAAGATTTGTGGTTCGAAATACATTCGATTTGACTTAATGCACCGTGAATGAGGAATTAAATGCGATAACACCAGATCATACAGAACTCTAATTTTACAAGCCAAAATGGAATTCAACAATACACAGAGATATTTCAAAGGAATTCAACCTCCGGGATTTAACATTTCATGCATAGAATACACAGAGATACAGAGGTATTTCAATTCTTTTACAGTCTAATTCTCCATAGCCAAATCTAGCCAAATCCTCTTACAATAGTTCAAAACTTACATAAATACTTTACATCCAACAATCTGATCCTCAATCAATGGATCGAATCTATCTAATCCTAGATAAATACCTAAATTGCTTGATATTCTCCTCGAGAATCTCAACTAAGTCTGAACTACGTGGATTAATTACGAAATCATTCAATTACCTATATTCTAGCTCAAATCCTATCTAGAAAACTTTGTAAATTGACAGCTAAAGGATCCCACTCCTTTGCTTGTAAACTTTTTTTGGATTTTTGGAATAAAATGAAGCCTTTTGTCTTCAAGCCTCATGCTCCTGCATCAATATGTTCATAAGGATTTCAGTTAGAGTCTAGGCTATTATGGTTGCTGCGAGAATGATGGAGACATGAATTGGTGAAAGGTGATTTGAAGCTAGGGCTTGACTTGTAGATAGTTCGACGCCTCCCTATAGTGTAGGTCCGTGCATAGTAGAGTAGGTAGTGCTTCACCAACATTGAATTCTTTATGGCCCACATGCATCCCACTTTCTAACCTTTTCCGTAAATGGGTTATTCTGCAAAGGTTTGAGGCTTTCTAATCAATTTGAAAATTAACTGAGTATGTGTCGTTGGCTTCATTCTCCAGAAAGAATGAAAGAAACTATCATTCAAAGCAATCCTCTACCATCAAGCACCTCAATTAAACCGAGAAGGCGAATATGGAACTTTATCTAGCTAGGATGTCAATGGTGTTGCTACTTTGAGAGCCTCTATCTCTCCTAACCTTACTTTTGCTCTTAGTTTTGTCTCTGCTGGTAGTTCTAGGTAAACAAGGTTCTTTGCTTATGCCTCACTTGACTAGAGCCTTCCTCTCAAATGCCAACTTTTCAATTTGTCCTTGGTGCAAAGTAACCAGTCGTGCTATAGTAATAGACCTCCTTTCTGTGTTGTCCATCATGCATTTTAAAGTAACCAGTTGTGCCATAGTAATATACCTCATTTCTATGTTGTCCTTCATGCATGTTAGGTATTCCAAGATACAAAAGTGCTAACATAGTGGCCCACATGGATTTATATTTAATTAAGTTACTAATCAAAGATTAAGAACCTTTGTATACATCTCTTCATGCATCACAAGTGTCTTTTGCAGAAGGCAGAAGGCTTAAGAGAATGTTGAGGTTTTGGTGGCATGGGGTTATGTACTTTGGTTCTCTTATACTATTTGTTACATATGTGTTTCACGCTTCTTTATTCCTCTGAAGTTCCTACACAATGAATTCCTGCTCCTTCTCCACTGCATTGTACTACAGTCATACAAGATGAGTCCTTGAGCACCAACCCCAATGCCATCTATGCATCTCCAATTTCCATAGAGAGGTTCAAGGTTTGATTATCGTGATTTGTCCTCTCCTATGTTTTTATGGGCGTTAAGATCCAGAAGGGGAAGAAAGGTCGCGAGACTAAGTATCTGTGGCTGGAGAAAGTCGACATAAATATTAAAGATGGATATCTGAGCTACTTGTCAAATCTTAAGACTTTGTCTACCAATCCTAAGCCCTTCATCCTCCCTTTCGAGAGGCCAATGGTCGATATTGAGAAAACAATAGCAGAGATAAGTCAAATTCTCAACTTATTCTATTGTCGATCAAGTTTTGTTTTACATCATTTTGTAATACTTTATTCTTTAGTTCGAATTTCTCTAGTTTGTGGTGAGGAGTTTAAAGTTTTCTTAACCTTAATAAGTAACATAATTTTTAGTTTGAGCTAAATGTTGTTGTTGACTTGGATTTTGTTCAGTTATGTGATTTGATCGTGTGTACGTTGTTGATTGCTTGCTAAGTTCTATTTGAGTATGCTTTATGTTTTCACTTTTCAATTGCAGTTAAATTTGTTTTGACTTTTTGTTTAAATTAGTTGTTCATTTATCCCAAGAAAGGGAAAATTGCGGTTAAGTTTGTTTTATTTACTTTGAAACTTAACGAAGTTATCGATTCATAGTTTGCCTCTATTATTGTGCTTTAATTTGAAAGCTTTTAGCAATATTAAACTTGCTCCATTTCCGTTTAAATTAATTGTCGTTGACCTCAATGTGTCATGTTTGTACTGATCTACTTATTTGTGCAAAAAGCATTACATTGTCAATTGAAAGCTTGGTTTATTTCGGTTGTGATTTAGTTTGATAATTGTTTTGGTGCTCTTTAAATTAATTTCCAACATCGAAGAAAATGACATCTGCATTTGGAAGCTTTTTTTATCTCGATATCATTCATTTGAAATTTCGAAGTCCGTTTTTGTGTGGCCATGTTTAATTTGTGGGTTTTGTTTATTGGGGCTAAACATGTTTTATTTCATTTTTAACTATTTGTTGAACTCCAGAAGAAACATCAAATGAAACTCAGCATGTACTAATTTGTTGTCAAATGTTTTTATTGTTTGGTTTTGTGGAGTTTATTAGTAACTAGTTGACAATATAGGATTTGGTTCATTGGAATTTTTCATTACATCATTATATAGTTGGTTTACTTGAGTTTCACATGTTTTTATATAATTTTACCCATGTCATTTAGATTGGCATATATCACAACTTTAGACTGTTAGATTTAGTATTTTCATACTGCCATCAGTGATCAAAATTCCTCTTTTATATCATATTAGTGTCCCATGTTGAAATTTTTATCATTCCACCTAGGTCATCATGTAAAAATTTACTCACTGATGGTAGCCCAAGTTGAAACCCCATCCCCTCTCAAAAATTTATATTTGTTGGCCCACCTTCATGTGTCTTGTTGAACATACATTGACTATAAAATCTCATTTCATCATGTTTTGTGTCAATCAAGTCCACCTGGAGTTCAGTCATTCAAGGTCCCATTAGGTCACTAGGTTTCATTTTCCAAGGTCCAATAAAACACCATTTCACTGCATAAGGCCAGAAAAGTATGAGAGAGAAGAAAATAATATCCCCTTTTCAGTTAAATAAGGGTTTACAAGCATGTAACCATGGTTGCTAAAATTCCAATTTTGATTTTAAGCAAGAAATTCATTCCAGTTTGTAATTTTTATTTCAAAAGAGAGATGTAATAATTTTTATTTATTTATGTAATTTTATGTTTATCATATGTAATAAGTCACTATTTTTAGTTGTTTACTCAAACTCCATTGCCAATATCATCCAAACAAAAGTCAAAAGTGAACATTTCCAAACCTTCAGCATCATCCACCTGCAAAGAAAAAAGTCAGAAAGCAAATTATTAAAGAGGTTAAAAAAGATGCCAAGAAAAAGGCCAAGGACTAGAGGCCTAAAGAGAACTTTAGAGCTAGAAAAACAAAAGGAGGTTGAACTAGCTAATGAGCTCACCCTAAATGAGCAATTTGCTAAAATGGTAAATGAGAACTGGAAGCATTGGCTTGAGAGGGTGAACACCCATCTTGAAAGCCTCTTAGACAAGGCCAAAAGAGACACTGGCATTTTGAGAAAGATGGCAAAGTATTATTGCCGAAGACACCAAATAGCAAGGGCAAAGCTCGAAGCTGCTAGGGCGAGAATTGAAGCCCCAACTCACCATGAGGAGAAGAAGAAGCTTGATATACTTGCAGAGGCTTCACTCCATGCCTAGCCACCTCAGACATCAGCTTCTTGAACAATTTTGAAGACACTTGACTCAATTTTTGTCATCTTGCTTTTCCTATCTTTTTAAGGCAATTTTCATATCAGCAGTTTGGTCAAACGCGTAGCGCTGTGCACTTTTTGGAGGAATGACCACCACCATCAGATTCAGAAGGAACAAGACATCCAGGAAATCTATGTTTCCAACCCTGGAAAGCAAAACTAGTGGGTGAAAAAGGCAAAAAACCACCTAAAAATAATGTTTCTACCTCATTTCTGGACCAGGGGCTGCGCGCTTGAGTAGTCTTGGGAGAAAGGAATTTTAGAGGTGAAAATCAAGCCCATTTATAAAACCAAGGGAAGTTTTGAAAACTAGACAGGATAAGCTTTCCAATGAGCTATCCTGGGCTAGATTTTGACATTAGGAAGGCAGGTAAAAGTTGTCTTGAAGATGGTGTTGCGCGTTTGACACTAGCACTGCACGTTTGACACTAGCGCTGTGGGTTTGACAATCATCCCAAATTTTCACTGTTTCTCTCCAATTTGATTTTTACCTATGGGAAATTAGTGTTTTACTGATGTAATTGATAAGGATGATGTAATTATTATGTTTTTACTGTTACCTAGGGTAAATACGTTAGGTAAATGGCCTTTATGACTTGTAAGGAATCAATTTTCTTAAGTTAGGGATGACTAACTTTGACCACCCTACACTCTAGCTATCAGTTCAGTCTTTATTGCAACTACTCCTCTCATGGGTTCGACCCCTGAGGCTAGGATGAGTTGGTTTGAGGCCTATATTAGTAATTTCTTAGTCATTCTATAGGTTGGACTCTATTGGATGTTGTATTAGTGTTTCAGGCCTTGGCATGAAATATATTGGATGAGTTGCAACTATTTTGGTGGGATTCATGTGGCATGCTATTTTGATATTTTTCTTCTTCAATTATGTGTTTGAATGTTTTGTATCTTCCATGATCCATTTCACTTCTAAATATGTTTGATTTTCAAGGTGTGATAAGCAGAATACATCTTCTATGCTCTATTTTGGGAAAATCATCATAATTTGTTTAATTTCTTCAGTTTAAAAAGAATTCGTGGTTTTCATGCTCTTTTTACCACCTTTCCAGTCTAAACCACTTCATCACTATACTACAAAGTGTTAAAGTAACTTGCCTACCTTGCCCCATCATATGTCTGTAATTATGATTCTCTTTTGCCCTAACCTAGTTCACTCTCTGACCTAATTCACTCATCTAGTGACTACCCCAACCAAAATCAAATCAAACAACCCTATGCACTTTATATCTAGCCTAGAACCCTAATCTATCTAGCCCTCTTGGATGTGATCCTTTGGAGAGAGCCCTCTCCGGCTTGGTAGGGCTAGCTACCAAGTCAAAAGGTTGGTTTGTGGTTACCTCAGCTGGACTCTTCCTCAGCCTTGGAGATTCTGAGGAGTGATAACATAGACGAGGCTTTTCTTTTCTTGAAAAAAAAATCCTTTTGTTATACAAAAAGACATTTAATTACAAGCATACCCTCGAAGAGGGTGAAGGGGGATGTTGAAGTGAATCAGGAATGGCCACATGCGATCAAGGAGGAGAGTGTACTTTCTTTTCTAATAAAATATACAATAGAGACCTAATAATTGAAAAATGATTTAGTTTTGCATAATATGCATTTTTTAATGGACCTAAAAACAAGAGATTGGAAGAGACCAAGGATTGAGCAATGTTGCTTGATTTTGAATTCATAATATGTACAACACTGTGATTTCCAGTCTCAATACCAGGCTCGAGAGCTAGCTATAGGAACTCAATAAAATATTTGCCTTACAAGTAGCTTGTGTTACATGCTAGGTATTTCCAAAGGATGTTTTACATATCAGTAATCGTAATCGTACTCTTTGGCGCTACATAATTGAATTGTAATCCTTTGAATTTTCAATTGTCCTATTTTTCTTTATTGTTACTTGGATCTTTGAAGATCGTGTTGGACAGTCTAGCAAGACTCTGGTTCTTGTGGTTGGTTTAACGATTTGGACCGTAAGAGTTGGCTTCTATTGAATAGATTGGTGAATGGTGCACATTAATCACCTTGTCTATCCTTTTACCTGTTTTTCTTGCAAATTTTCCTTATTGCAATATTGTTGTTTACCAACTAATTGCAATTCTTATTTGAGTCAATATTCCTCTATCCTTGTGAAATTTAGTATATATTAATTTTCTGTATCATCTCTAGTTAGTGGAGACTTTAGTCTTCCTCTATGACAGTATAGTTTAGGTTGATGATAGCAAAGAAGGAAAAAATTATCTTTTATCTTTTGTTATATATGATTGAAACTTTTAACCTAGTTGGAAGGATTTCTCACACCCATGGAAAAACAACTAGCTGTAGGCATTTACCTCTTGTTATGAGGCTTATGTCAGGCTTTACATATAAACTAGCATGGATTTCAATTTTCTTTGCAACTAAAGCAGATGTTCTCAATCTCAAGCACATGATCAGTTTAGTCCTTGTGTGTACAGTGTTTTGGAGTCCAAATATATGCCTCCATGTTTTGATCATTGTCAAATCAAAGTGTGCAAGTCTTTAAATTTACCATTTACTTCCTAATGCAGATGGACATGATCTAAGAAAAACAACAGGAAATGTTGGTGCAAGGCTCATGTGTGGTATGTCTTAAGCTTATATGAAATAATGATTTCGCTCGTTCTCCAACTCTTACAGGAAGGGAGCTCCAACCCCCTGATTTGATTTACCAGCTACCAATGGAAGGAAGCTCCAACTCACTCAACTCTGGTGAACATATTTCATAAATTTTCATACTGGATCCACCTGCTACAACACGTCATAACTTGTAGGCCATGTTTCATTAGATTTTCAGATTGGACCCACTAAACAACATTTAAGCTCAATATCAATCATCAAACTGTAACACATCATTGTAATTGAATCATCAAACTCTGATACAACTGAATCAACCAATCACTGAAACTCAATCAACTGAAACTCAATCAAAAACCCAACCAACCAACTGGAACAGTCAGATCACTATAACCAGAATACCAAACAACATACTGAACATCACAGAAACTAGATCATGTTACTATAAACCCTGCTCAACCATCTGTAAAAATGTATAAGCTACTTTACAGTAGCGAACTCGCGTGTGTACACAACTTTCATAAATCATACATGTGTACATATCTTAAACCTATGAAAACTGAACAACTTCCATTCTGAAACAAACAATGAATCATACTCAGTCTACTGCAACGTTCTGAACCAATTACATAACTTTATCTGATATTCAATCTCAATCAGTAAGTAACTTCAAAATTATTCATTTAATCAATTCACAATCATACCATCATTGTTTAAGCACAGATCATTAAGAAGACTTCATTGGCAGACAACTGAAACACATAAAAAACTGATTAACTAATCAGACATTATTTTTCATCAAAACCCTAGTTTTTGTATGCGCATTCCTCAAAGCATATCTGTGTGTGTATGTATTTTTCAGGAACCAAACTCACGTGTATGTGACTTACCATAAACACATCTACATGTGTACGTGCCTTGCAGGCTATAAAACCCGCGTACAGATCTAAAAATTCAGAGTCAAATCTTCGTTGCAACACAAAACTTTAGACATACCCAGATCTCGACATACACAGAAAAATCATGCGTTAAGACGCCATCAACACAAATCAAATCATCCCATAATCATGATTTTCATCTCATATCTATTGGATCTGATCCATCATCAAAATCCTAAGTGCATACTTAGTTTA
The DNA here is from genome assembly GCA_031772625.1 of Pinus tabuliformis. Lineage (NCBI taxonomy): Eukaryota > Viridiplantae > Streptophyta > Pinopsida > Pinales > Pinaceae > Pinus > Pinus tabuliformis. The sequence continues at coordinate 1,413,670,282 of CM062819.1, read as the reverse complement.
GATCAAGCAAAGCATCAATAGCCCATAACATGCATATTTGCTTCATATCTAACTATTCATAAGATTTCCATCACTTGCACACTTTTTCACACATATCACCACTTTGATCTTCATCACCTTATATAGCTTAGCCTTTTTCAATACCACAGGTCAAAACCATACTCCAGCTGATGGTTTTCTTAGACGAGATCAAAACATCTGTTATTGGGCTCAATACCATATGGAAATACCATGGTAAGGACCCTTGGTATTTAGAATACCATGGTGTAGAAACTGTGCGCGCCTTTGCTTCTTCATACTTGCATGTGTACGTAACTTTGATTAACAGAACCAGCATATACTTCTTGAACTTTCAACTATTATCATATCTCTGCCTATGAACTACTATGCATTTTCTAAAGCACTTTGTCACATATGTAAAACACTCCCTCACATCCTGTTTACATCTTCAACAAGTTTCCATCAAGAGACAACTCATCAAGTAGGTTTCCATTCATCAGGTATGTTTTCATTAAGGACAACTCATCAAATAGGTTGACATCAAGGAAAACACCTAATTCATAATGCCAACAATCTCCCCCTTTATACTTGATGGAAACCACATTGGTGTTTGGTCACCACAAATTGTAACACTTGTAAACACATCAAGCCGAGCACCAAACCAAGCTACTCTCCAAACACCAAGCTACTCTCCCCCTTTGACATCAAGGGCAAAGGGCTAACCAATGTTGAATGAAGACTTCCATATATGAATTGTTGAGTATGAACACGTATCATGCTCCTCCTGAGCACATGCTGAAGTTTTTGACAGATGTACAATGAAGTACATGACTCTATGACTCATATGACTTGTCCTAACACCAAGGAATCAAACTTACATCAATTACCCAATCACAGTGGGTTTACATATTTGACATCATTATTACATCAACTTCCCAAACACAGTGGGGTTACAAATTACATCACATATCCAAAAGGACTTGAACACAATAGTCCATACATGACTGAATTTGACAATGGGTACATCATAGGTCTTTAAATAACCTTTAAATCAAATGATGGATAATACATTTATAACCAAGACCAAAGACCTCAAAAAGAGCATGATAGTCATCAACAACTATCATACACCATATATGATCTACACCATAAACATCTGTCAGTAACAACTCATCATCAATTATAAGATAGAACAATGTAGCTTCAATATCATCAACCTGTGACCTGGTATGTAGTCACAACATCATAAGTGAGAATCATCATAAGATAGGACAATGTAGCATCATTCTTCAATATGCCATGTTTCCAAGTATCATTCAATAGATGTAGCAGTAGCATATGACCATGTCTTCACAACATCATTTTCTTGGCCCAAATTCTTCATAAGAATATTTATCACACCAACACCACTTCATCAATATGCAACATAATCAACTGTTCATCATAGAAAATTCATCATTCAAGAACTTCATCAACATAAGCAGCAACACCAAAGAATCATTATGTATGAAGCAAACATAATGCCAACAATGCATTATTAGAAGCATAACAAATTCTCCCCCTGAACCTATGCCAACTGTTCACTATCATATCTGATCATATCATTTCATATATTAGTAAGAATCATCAAGGCATCATCATTCATCCATCAAGTCATCAAAAAATTATACAAGCCAAAAACACTTTCAAATAGCATCAACAAACTGTAACCTTCAACCATCAGAATAGAAAAGGCAATTGATAATTGACTTGAAGCATATCAAACCCTTTTCCTGAGTCTATCCCATTGTTTCTTCATCAAACCAAAATATATGTGATTTTGCAGCTTAGAACTCGCGTATACACATGCCTTTTATTTATAAGATCCGCTTACATAAAGTGAAATACTGAAATTTCACATTTTCATCTCCCCCTGAGTTTGTTATGTCTGTACCTATTTATTGTTACTTCACCAGAGACATTGTTAGTAGTATAAGTAGCATGAAAATAAAATAATAAAACCATGGGAATTAATATGTATTACTCCCCCTGAGATTACACATCACTGATCCTGAGGACCTGATAACCATCTTCTATTTTTCATGAGGTCAAGTACCTCTCACCACTTCTACAGTCAATGTTAGAAATATTCATTTAAGAATAAGAGACTGCAATAGGAAAAATCTTCTTTTACTCTAAGTTTGATCCTTTCTCATATCTATGAGAATTTCGATCTTCAAACACATATAATTTGTCTCGATTTTTGTATCCTCTTATTATGAATTTTCCAGTTACTTCATTCATAACCTTACACTTGGTTGATGTAAACACAATTATATTTCCCTTATCTACCATTTGTCCTACACTTAGGATATTCTTCTTTAGCCCTTGAACTAACAAAGCATCAGCTTCTGCTCTAGTTTTATTAATTTTGGCTTTACCTTGTCCTAGAACTTTTGTTGAAACATCAGTTCCAAGAATAACATTACCATGATGGTTTTTCCTAAGAGACTCCATTTTACTCTTATCTCCAGTCATGTGATGAGAACATCCACTATCTATGTACCATTCATCTTCATCTTCGAATGAGTAGAGAGAAAGATCACACCTTATCTATTCTTTTGCTACATGCCCAAACTTGTTACAAGCATAACATCTTATATGTTTCATATTCCTTCTAATGCAATCACTAGCTTTGTGACTAAACATATTGCAAGAGAAACAATATCCCTTAAAGTACCTAGAAGTTGATGATCTTTATGTGAGACAATTATTAGCTTGAAACATTCTACTTCTGCAATTGGCTGCAACATATCCAAAATTATGACATATAGAATGTTCAACATTATCGATTAGAGGAGAAAATCGATTAACACTTCTATATTTAGGAGTAAATGATTTCCTTTGAAAACTTTCTTTCCTTGGTTATTGATGAGGTTGACTTCTTGTATCCTTGTTGAGTATTTTAGATTTTTCATTAGACTTCCTTGCTTCAGCTTGTGAGCTAGATTCACCTTTAATATCTTAATGAAAACCAAGACCAGATTTGATGGCAGGAGACCTCTTTTGACTGCTAAGAATATTACCCAAAATCTTAGTATTATCTTGAAATTGCAGATGTTTATCCTTTTCTTATAATTTACCTTTTAGGATATTTACCTCAAGCTTATATTTCTTTTCCTACTTCAAGTTTTCTTCAATATTTCTTCCTTCCTCCACTTGTTGTTTCAATTTGAGAATCTCTTCTTTCTGCCCATTCTCTTGTTCTTCAAAAACTTGAAGTAGATCTTCATTCCACTTATTTGATTTTTTAAGATCTACTCTTAGAGATATGACCTCAGCTTCAATATCTTCACAATATTGGTTAGATTCCATATCAACATGATCCTTGTTATCATAAGCCTGCAACTTATCATTCCTTTTCAAAGTAAGATCATGTTTTGTTCTAAGATCAACAATTTCTTATAACCTGTCTTCTTTTGAATTAGAAACTCCATTTTTCATTTTGGACATATTGTTAGATATAATATTAATGGCGAACTTCCTTTGGGACTTCTTCATGGATTGCCTGTAACTTATCCCATACTTTCTTTGCAGTAGTATAATGCATAACCTTATTCAATATTGAAGCAGATATGCTACAAAAGATGTTAATTCAAAGACTTACTGTTCTTTTGCACTTCCTTGTCTGATCATAGGAAACTTGTTGTAACCATTACACACTAGATTCCAAACATCGAGATTCATTAGATTTTGTTTCATCTTTCCTTTCCGTTGTTGATAATTATCTTTGATTAGCATAGGCATATCTACATCATCCATTGATTCTAACTTTGCTTGGTTTGTTGCTTCAAGAGACTTACTTTCACTTTTACCCATAAGTGAAAACTCAGTAGTTTCACTATCATCATCACTATCATTGTTGCATAGACAAGAAAATGGATCACACCTTGAACAAGAATCCATACCTGATGATGCTTCGTCTTCTTCATTCCTGATCACTAGAATATAGTTTTCTCTCAGATTTGAATATTTGCTGACATCTATAACTATTACTACATCTGATATGTTCTTGTCAAAGTTTTCAATAAAGGTATCCTTTTCTTCTAGGGCATCAATGAAATTATCATCAAACTCATCTTCAAATTCCATAAGTAAATGAAAATCTTGATCAGACTCACCTTCTTCACCATTTGAAAGACCATCATTGTCTTCATGTGTATAAAAACTTCTCTTGTTTTCAAACCTCTTCCTATTTATTTTGGGAGATTCTTTTCCTTTCTCTTGATTTTCTTTATAAGGACACTTAGCAACATAATGACCAACTCTACCATAGGCAAAAAATTTGAAAGGAAGTTTACCTCTGAATCTTCTTGTACCTACTTGGAGTTTCTTTATGAAGTTTTCTTCTTCTTATTCTGATACATAACCTGATTCTTCCTTCTCTTTTCCTTTTGTAGTAGCTTTGAAGGTTTCTTCTCTCATATTTGAAGGACCACCTTTCTTCATCTCAAATGCTGTCAATATTCCATGGAGTTGATCAAGTGTAAGACTTTTCAGATCCTGCATTTCTTCAATAGCAGATACTTTGGATTCAAACTTTGGAGTTAGAGATCTCAAAACCTTTTCAATAATAGAGGCATATTTTATTTCTTCACCAAGATTTCTCATGGAATTCACAACTTCATCTACTCTAAAAAAAAACGCTACAATTCTTTCATCATCATGCATTTTCAATGTCTCATACTGAATTCTGAATGTTTGAAGTTTAGCACTTTTTACCTTGGTGTCACCTTCATAACTTTGGATAATCTTATCCCACATTCCCTTTGTTGTGTTCATCTACATTACCTTCACAAACTCGGTCTCATCCAGACTTCCCAAGATGGCATTTACAACCTTTGCATTGGTTTCATATTGTTTCTTTCCTGCAGTGTCTGAAGGAATGGAGGTTGGAAATTGATATCCACTTTCAACTATTTCCCATACATCAGCTCCTAGTGCCTAAAAGTATGCTCTCATCCTAAATTTCCAAAAGACAAAGTTAGTTCCATTAAATATAGGAGTTTTGATAGAAAATACTCCTTCGTGACTACCCATCTTAACGGATCTCCTTCAAGCAATCAAGCTTCTGCCAAAGGATCGAGAGGGGGGGGGGGGTGGGGGGTGAATCAATATTTTCAAAAACACAAACTTTCCATTTCATATTCTGATTTCTGTATGCAACTTTACCGAAAGGAACCCGCATGTGTACGCGAATGTTCTTAAGACAACTAGCATACATCGAGTAAACTTATCTTTTAGTTAATCCATCATCTATTTATCTTCAGCCAGTGCATCAATACTTTATTAAACATTAGATAGATAGTCACCATGTGCAGTAAAGACAAAATAAACTGTCACACATAAGAAACACACATGAACACCAGGATTTAAGGTGGAAACCCAATGTGGGAAAAAACCACATATTATTTTCGTCTATGTCTTCTTTTAATATAAAGAAAAGTTTTTTTACAATCTTGTACTGGTGCAGACTCATACCAGTATGCAGGCACCCACCTGCAGAAGGCTACAACCTTCGCTCGTTCTCCAGCTCCTACTGGAAGGGAGCTCCAACCCCTTGGCTCTTGTACTGGCGTAAACTTGTACCAGTACGCAAGCACCAACTTGTAGAAGGCTACAACCTTCACTCGTTCTCCAACTGCTACTGGAAGGGAGCTCCAATCCCCTGATTTGATTTTCCAGATACCACTAGAAGGAAGCTCCAACTCCCTCAACTCCAGGAAACCACGTTTCATAAATTTTCATACTAGATCCACCTACTACAACACATCATAACTTGTAGGCCATGTTTCATCAAATTTTCAGATTGGACCCACTACCAACATTTAAGCTCAATATCAATCATCAAACTGTAACTCAATCATCAAACTCTGACACAACTGAATCAACCAGTCACTTAAACCCAATCAACTAAAACTCAATAAGAAACTCAACCAACCAACTTGAATAATCATATCATTGTAACCAGAATACCAAACAACATACTGAACATCACGGAAACAAGGTCTTGTTACTGTAAACCTTGATCAACCATCTGTCAAAATGTATACACTACTTTACAGTATCAAACCCACGTACAGATCTTAAATCTCCGAAAACTGAACAACTGAACAACTGCCATTCTAAAACAAACACTGAATCATACTCAAATATACTACAACATTCTGAACCAATCACATAACTTTATCTGATATTCAATATCAATCACTAAGTAACTTCAACATTCTTCAATTAATGAATTCACAATCAGCCCATCATTGTTTAAGCATAGATCATTAAGAAGACTTAATTGACAGACAACAAAAACACATCAAAAAACGATTAACTCATCAAACATTCTTTTTCATCAAAACCTTAGTTTCTGTACATGCTTTCCTCAAAGCATATACACGTGTGTATTCTTTTTTTAGGAACCAAACCCATGTGTATGTGACTTACCATAAACACATCCGCATGTGTACGCACCTTGCAGGCTATAAAACACACGTAGAAATCTGCAAATTCAGAGTCAAATCCTCACTGCAACACAGAACTTCAGACATACTTAGATCTCGACATACACAAACAAAACATGTGTTAAGACGCCATCAACACAAATTAAATCATCCCATAATCATGATTGTCATCTCAGATCTATTGGATCTTATCCATCATCAAACTCCCAAGTGCATACTTAATTTAGATCAAGCAAAGCATCAATAGCCCATAACATGCACATTTTCTTCAGATCTAACTATTCATAAGATTTCCATGACTTGCACACTTTTGCACACATCTGACCACTTTGATCTTCATCACCTTATATAGCTTTTCCTTTTTAAATACCACATGTTAAAAATCATACTCCAACCGATGGTTTTTGATAGACGGGATGAAAACATCTGTTACTGGGCTCAATACCATAGAGAAATACCATGGTAAGTACCCTTGGTATTTAGAATACCATGGTGCAGAAATTGTACGTGCATTTTCTTCTTCATACTCGTGTGTGTATGCAGATTTTCTTAACAGAACCTGCGTATACTTCTTGAACATTCAACTGCTATCATACCTCTGCCTTCGAATTGCTATGCCTTTGCCAAAACACTTTGTCACATCTGTAAAACACTCTATCACATCTTGTTTACATCTTCAACATGTTGGCATTATGATACATATGTTGTAATTGATGGCAACCCACTCATCTCAGATGAAGATAAAAGTTTCTTTCATGTAGAGAAAAGTTCACGCACTTTCATGAAGAAAAAAATTTTCTTTCATGTAGAGAAAAGTTCACACACTTTCATGAAGATGAAAGGTTCTTTCATGTAAAGAAACGTTCACGCACTTTCATGCAGAGAAAAGTTTCTTTCATGTAGAGAAAAGTTCACGCACTTTCATGCAGAGAAAAATTTCTTTCATATAGAGAAAAGTTCACACACTTTCATGCAGAGAAAAGTTCCTTTCATGAAGAGAAAAGTTCACGCACTTTCATGGTTGGCTCATGGTATTAGTCCGATAGTTTTTGATCCTATGGTTTTGGTCCGTGGTATTGCATCCAAAAGTGTTGACCCCAAGTATTGGGTTCATGGTATTGTGTTATTATGGTTTTGGACCGTGGTATTGTGAAAGGCCTAAGACTATAAAAGAGGAAGGAGATCATTTGGCAAGGCAATCAATCTGAATGAATTGAATATCTAATAAGTGCTAGATCTGAAATATTTGTGATTGGGGTTATGGTGCAGATCTGGATCTGAATGAAGGAGGAACCTTAGTGCATAAAGAAGGATAAGTTCTATTGATGGGTCATAATATTTAAGCTTGAATAATAGTATCTTTGTATGATTTTGATCTGTTATATGAGGCGCATGCTTGATCTATAAATCTGACAATCTGGGTTAATTAGTGTCTGAATATTTGAAAGAATGAATTATTCTTTATAGATCTGTATGCAGGTTCAGTGAAGTGAAAGAGCATATACACATTGGTTCAGTGAATGAAAATGGTGTATACGCAGTATTCTGGGTTCAGAATTTGGTGTGTGGTTACTGTTACTGTGTTCTGGGTACAACTGTCAGAGAAGTGTCACTTGATTCAGTGCTAATTGGGGAAAAGGAGATTGTTTGATGTAGATATACTTGATGATTGATTGATGTTCATGGATCCAGTCTGAAAATTTATGAAACGTGGTCCCTGGAAGAAAGAGAAGGTTGTAGCCTTCAGTAGGCCAACACCTACGTACTAGTATCTTGGCTAGTACAAGTGCTAAGGGGGTTGTAGCTCCCTTCCAGGAGAAGCTGGAAAACGAGAGAGAGTTGTAGCTCTCTGTAGGTTGTAGCCTACGTATTGGTAAAGGACTGCACCAGTACATTGTAAAAGGAAGTTTCTAATTAAAGAAAGATAGAGACGAATTGCAGCAGGTGGTTTTCACCCACATTGGGTTTCCACCTTATATCTTGTGTTCTTGTGTGTGACTGTCTTCTGTTCTGTTTTACTGGTCTGGTTACTGTCTATTTCACTCAGATACACAGATTAATAATCAACATCTGAAAGATAAAGTAAATCATAAGTTTGCATTGTATACGCGGGTTTCCTTCTACATAGTTGCGTATATACGCAGGTTTTACTAACTGAAGTAGCGTATATCCTCTGAATTTTAAAAAGGGAATATTTGGCTTGATAATACTAATTCACCCCCCCCTCTCAATATTATTTCCAACAATTGGTATCAGAGCAGGTCCTTCTGAAGAAGCTTGATCGCTTGGAGGAAGATCCATCATCATGAGCAACTACGAGAGAGAAGCATCTATCAGGCCACCGATTTTTGATGGGACAAACTTCGTATATTGGAAGGTAAGAGTTACTGCCTATCTTCAATCTCTTGGTACAGAAGTTCGGGATATCATCGATACAGGGTACACTTTTCCATCGGCAACTCCTACAGATCTGGCTGAGAAGAAGAAATATGAAACAAATGCAAAGGCAGTCAATACCCTATTAGGATGTCTATCTCAATCAGAATTCGTCAAGGTTATGCAGTATAAATCCGCAAAGGAAATATGGGACAAGATTGTTCTGAGCTATGAAGGAGATGAACAGGTAAAACGAGCAAAACTTCAAACCCTCAGAATTCAGTATGAAAATCTCAGAATGCACAATGATGAAAGTGTGGCTAACTATTTCCTTCGTGTAGATGAGATTGTTAATTGTATGAAAAACTTGGGTGAAGAAATAAAAGAGGCTGTTGTGGTTGAAAAAGTTCTAAGATCTTTGTCCCCTAGGTTTGAATCTAAAGTTTCTGCAATAGAAGAAAAAGAGTCTCTACGAAACCTTACCATGTCACAACTGCACGGGATTCTATCTGCTTATGAAATGAGGAAAGGAGGACCATCGGACAAGAGAGAAGCTGCTTTCAAGGCTTCAGGCAAAGGAGACTACTATGAGTCAGGACACGTGTCAGAAGAAGAAGAAGAATCAAATTTTGTCAAGAATCTTCAACGGGGTGCTGGAAGATTCCAAGGTAAGTTACCTTTCAAATGCTTTGCTTGTGGAAGAGTTGGTCATTATGCTGCCAAGTGTCCTCATAAGGATAAGATTGACAAAGGGAAGGAACCTATTAGATGGAACAAGAAACAGAATGCAACTAAGAAAAGTTACTACACTCATGAAGACAGTGATGACCTATCAAATAGCGATGAAGATGAACGAGGTAATGATTATAAACTTTTAATGGCTTTTGAAGATGATGATTACATGGACGCTATAGATGTAGATGGTTTTTATGAAGAGATTTCTAGAATTAAAACATATTTAGAAGAAAAAGATAAGATCATTGATACTCTGCAATTCCAACTTGATGAAAAAGAAAAATTTCTTGAGAAGTTAGAATGTGAAATTGTTGGCCTTAGAAAAGAAATTGAGAAAACAAAGGCTCTTAATCTTAAATTTGTTAAAGGATCTGAAACTCTGGATGAGATTATCAATGTACAACGTTCTCCACTAATCAAGATAGGTCTGGGGTATAATGGAGAAGCATCTCAAGCATCCACCTCAAAGAGTTATCTTGATGCAGCAAGGAGGAATGATCAAAAGCCCAATGGAGATCACCAGGTAAAACAGGGATGAATTACATCAAGAATAAACAAAGACTACCAGGTAAACCAGGGGTAATCCATCTTAAGGGTGAACAAAAACTACAACCAGCCACAGGTAAAAACTTCTCAATTTTCTTCAAGAATGGATGACAATAGAAACTACAATCATTTGGCTGGTAGATTTGATAATCGCAGAAGTTTCTTCAATGGCCAATGTTTCTCTTGCCATAACTTTGGTCACAAATCAGCTCAATGTGTTGCCTATAAGACAATCATGACTAGAGAAGCTCAAAAACAAAGAAGTATGACTAGGATTACGAAAAGGACCTATAACAACTTTTCGGCCCTCGAAAATGAAATTGAATGTTCTATTTGTAATAACTTCGGTCATGAAGATTCTGAATGCAGGAGCAGGTTTCGACAGACAAAGGAACAAGCCTCAAGCACCCAAACATGGAGAATAAAGGAACCACAACCAGAAAGATGTGGGATAGCTTTTTATGCAGAAGGACAGGAAAATCTATGGTACATCGACAGTGGATGTTCGAAGCATATGACAGGTGATAAAGAAAAACTTGAATCATATAGTGTTTTAGAAAAGGGAAAGAAAGTTTCGTTTGGAAATGATACCCCTGCAGTCATAAAAGGAAGAGACACTGCTCAGTTGAAAGAAAAGGTCAAAGCTGGAAATGTTTTGTATGTTGATGGCTTGAAGCATAATCTACTGAGTGTCAGTCAGATGTGCGATCAAGGAACCGAGGTAATATTTCGATCAAATGGATGTAGTGTTCGTGATCTTGATACAGGAAAAACAGTGATCAAAGGTAGAAGAACTCCAAATAATTTATACATATTTGAAGAAGGACAAAAACAATGCTATTTGAGCAAGGATGATGAACACTGGTTATGGCACCAGAGGTTGGGGCATCTAAGCTTTTCACAAATAAGGAAAGCATGCAAATACCAGGCAGTTCGTGGTCTTCTAGATATCAAAATTCCAGACAACACAATATGCAAATCATGTCAGTTTGGTAAGCAAACCAGAACTAACATCCCTGAGAAGGAAGGATCAGCTAGCAGGCCTCTTGAGCTAGTCCATACATATGTATGTGGTCCATTTAGGACAAGGTCACCTCGAGGAGAAGAATACTTTGTATTATTCATTGACGACTTCTCCAGGATGGTTTGGTTAGGACTTATGAAGCACAAAGACGAAGCATTCGAAAAATTCAAATCCTTCAAAGCCTTGGCTGAAAATGAATCAGATCACAAAATTAAGTGCCTCAGGTCCGACAGAGGTGGGGATTTTACCTCAAATGAATTTTTCGATTTCTGTGAAGAACATGGAATAAGAAGGGAATTCTCTACAGCTAGGACTCCTCAGCAAAATGGAGTGGTGGAAAGGATGAACACAACGGTCCAACAAATGGCTCGTGCTATGCTTGATGAGTCTGGAACTCTCGCAACCTTCTGGGGTGAAGCTGCATTTGCTGCGGTTGTTATTCTCAACAAAACAAATGTCCGAGTGAACAACACTCAAACTCCTCATGAGCTCTGGTATGGTGAGACTCCTTCGGTAAAGCATTTCAAAATTTTTGGAAGCAAATGCTATATTAAGAATAATGATGAACAGCTTGGAAAACTTGAACCTAGAGCAGATGAAGGCATTCTCCTTGGTTATTCTCCCCACAACAAAGCATATAAGTGTTACAATAAAAGACTTGGAAGAATTGTTGAGAACATTGATGTAGTGGGTGATGAAAAAGGATACATTCCTAGGCAAGTAAATTATGAAAATATCGAAGAGGATGAAGACTACTCTCCAAATCAGACTGATGATGAAGAAGAACCTCAAGAGGCACCAGAGGAATAGATAAGGATAGAAGAGAAGACTCCATCCAGGTACGTTCAGAAGAATCATCCAGAATCTCAGATTTTGGGGCAGAAAGAGGCAAGTGTACAAACAAGAAGAACAATTGCAGAAGCCTCAAGCTATTTGGCATTGCTCTCCTCCACTGAACCTCAAAATGTAAAAGAGGCATGCAAAGATGAATGCTGGGTCAAGGCAATGGATGAAGAACTTGAGCAGATAAAAAAGAATAACACTTGGGAGTTTGTTCCTAGACCAAAAGATAAGAATGTCATAGGGACAAAATGGATCTTTAAAAACAAGTTGAATGAAAATGGGGAAGTGATTAGAAACAAGGCCAGACTTGTTTGTAAAGGGTATGCTCAACAAGAAGGTATAGACTTTGAAGAAACTTTTTCTCCGTTGCTAGACTTGAGGCCATCCGAATGTTCCTTGCTCTCTCAAGCTTTCAGAAGTTCAAAGTATTTCAAATGGACGTGAAATCAACCTTTCTGAATGGAGACTTAGAAGAAAAAGTGTACATTGAGCAACCAGATGGCTTCATCCTTGGGAATGATCCAAATCTTGTATGCAGACTAAAAAAGGCTCTCCATGGTCTTAAACAGGCTCCAAGGGCTTGGTACTACCGTTTGGACAAATATCTTCATCAACAGGGTTTTTCAAAAGGATCAGCAGATAGCAATCTTTATATAAAAATTGAAAATGACAAATTGCTAATACTTGTTGTGTATATAGATGATATTATCTTTGGCAGCAATGAAGAAGCTATGAGTCAAAGCTTTGCCTTGGTAATGCAGAAAGAATTCGAAATGTCTTTGCTTGGAGAACTGACATATTTTCTTGGATTGCAAATCCAACAAAATGAAGGCGGTATCTTTTTGTCTCAACCCAAGTATCTCAAGCAGATCTTGAAGAAATATGGCATGGAAGATGCAAAACCAGTATGTACCCCTATGGTTACAGGATGCAGCCTCAGTGCAAATGATGAATCTGCAACTATGCATCAACCAACCTATAGATCCATGATTGGAAGTCTTCTTTATTTGACAGGTACTCGACCAGACATCATGCATGCAGTGGGAATAGTTGGAAGATTTCAGGCAAATCCTAAAGAAACCCATCTTCAGGCAGTAAAGAGAATTTTCAAGTATCTTCAAGGAACTCAAAAATATGGCTTATGGTATCCTAGAGATACAGATCTCACTCTACATGCTTATACAGATGCAGATTGGGCTGGAAGCGTGGATGACAGAAAGAGCACAAGTGGTGGAGCATTCTTTATGGGTTCTAGATTAGTATCTTGGTTCAACAAGAAACAGAGTTCGATTGCTTTATCTACAGTTGAAGTGGAATATGTGGTTGCTGCATCTTGTTGCACTCAACTTCTTTGGATGATGCAAACCTTGCAGGACTTTCAAATCACTTGTACACCACCTATCTCCATCTTATGTGATAATACAAGTGCAATCAGCATTTCTAAGAACCCAGTCATGCATTCAAAAACCAAGCACATACCAATCAAGTATCACTTTCTCCGGGAACAAGTGTTGGAACAAAAGGTCAAGTTGGAGTATGTTCCTTCTAAGGAACAAGTTGCTGATATTCTCACCAAACCACTGCCCAAGGAGACATTTGAATACCTCAGACAGAAGCTGGGGGTAGTTGATGCATCATCTTGCTGTTAAATCTTGTCTATTTCAGAGAAAAATGGGTGTACGTGAGTTGCCTGAGGAGGATCCGCGTACATACGCAGGTTTGTGCAGATATAGTCGCGTATATGGACGCTTGATGGATATCAGTAGGGACAGGCTCTGGTTATGGTGGAGATAATCTGAATTGGGTCTGACAGAGACCTTTTGGCATAAGTTCAGGGGGAGTAGATAAACTTCTAATGATGCATTGTTGGCATTATCTTAGAAGCTTTTGGTTCTAGTTCACAGCTGTTGTTGGTTTTAGGTGGAACAAATGCAGAGAAAGAACAGAAGGAAATCATGGTTGCTGATCTGAATGGTGATTAACAGATGCTGCTGCTATCAGTTTTTGGTGTCTTTCATAAGTATTGCTCTAGATATTTCGTCTCTATGGTGTCAAGGTCATGTAACGGCCTATCTTGGTTTCCCCACTATGCCTGGGATGAAGATGTAATGTTTTTGGTTGTCATATGTACATTTCTGATGTATCCCCACTTGGTTGGGTGGATGATCCCCACTTGGTTGGGTGATGGATGTATGTATTGAGTCTTTTGGTGATAGGACGGTCTTTTATGATGTATAAGTCATCTTTCTTCTTGTAAAACATCTTTTTTCAGACCTCGCTTATAGTCAGGGGGAGCATGAACAACACACTTAAGCAGAGCAGAGACTTCAGCATGTACTCAGAGGAAGCATGGACAGAGTGGTACACCTTGGCATATACAAAGGGGGAGCTCATTCAGATATTTCAGCAGGTACTCAGGGGGAGTATGGGTAGCGAAAGTTTATCTAGGAAAGAGATTATCTTGGTCTGCCCTTTGCCCTTGATGACAAAGGGGGAGAGTGATTGGTTGTTGTTGCCATCAAGTCCAAAGGGGGAGATTGTTGGCATTATGATACATATGTTGTACTTGATGGCAACCCACTCATCTCAGATGAAGATAAAAGTTTCTTTCATGTAGAGAAAAGTTCACGCACTTTCATGAAGAAAAAAAGTTTCTTTCATGTAGAGAAAATTTCACGCACTTTCATGAAGATAAAAGGTTCTTTCATGTAAAGAAAAGTTCACACACTTTCATGCAGAGAAAAGTTTCTTTCATGTAGAAAAAATTTCATGCACTTTCATGCAGAGAAAAGTTTCTTTCATATAGAGAAAAGTTCATGCACTTTCATGCAGAGAAAAGTTCCTTTCATGAAGAGAAAAGTTCACGCACTTTCATGGTTGGCTCATGGTATTAGTCCGACAGTTTTTGATCCTATGGTTTTGGTCCGTGGTATTGCATCCAAAAGTGTTGACCCCAAGTATTGGGTTCATGGTATTGTGTTATTATGGTTTTGGACCGTGGTATTGTGAAAGGCCTAAGACTATAAAAGAGGAAGGAGATCATTTGGCAAGGCAATCAATTTGAATGAATTGAATATCTAATAAGTGTTAGATCTGAAATATTTGTGATTGGGGTTATGGTGCAGATCTGGATCTGAATGAAGGAGGAACCTTAGTGCATAAAGAAGGATAAGTTCTATTGATGGGTCATAATCTTTAAGCTTGAATAATAGTATCTTTGTATGATTTTGATCTGTTATATGAGGCGCATGCTTGATCTATAAATCTGACAATCTGGGTTAATTAGTGTTTGAATATTTGAAAGAATGAATTATTCTTTATAGATCTGTACGCAGGTTCAGTGAAGTGAAAGAGCATATACACGCTGGTTCAGTGAATGAAAACGGCGTATACGCAGTATTCTGGGTTCAGAATTTGGTGTGTGGTTATTGTTACTGTGTTCTAGGTATAGCTGTCAGAGAAGTGTCACTTGATTCAGTGCTAATTGGGGAAAAGGAGATTGTTTGATGCAGATATAATTGATGATTGATTGATGTTCATGGATCCAGTCTGAAAATTTATGAAACGTGGTCCCTGGAAGAAAGAGAAGGTTGTAACCTTCAGTAGGCCAACACCTATGTACTAGTATCTTGGCTAGTACAAGAGCTAAGGGGGTTGTAGCTCCCTTCCAGAAGAAGCTGAAAAACGAGAGAGAGTTGTAGCTCTCTGCAAGTTGTAGCCTGCGTACTGGTAAAGGAATGCACCAGTACATTGTAAAAGGAAGTTTCTAATTAAAGAAAGATAGAGACGAATTGCAGCAGGTGGTTTTCACCCACATTGGGTTTCCACCTTATATCTTGTGTTCTTGTGTATGATTGTTTTCTGTTCTGTTTTACTGGTCTGGTTACTGTCTATTTCACTCAGATACACAGATTAATAATCAACATCTGAAAGATAAAGTAAATCATAAGTTTGCATTGTATACGCGGGTTTCCTTCTACATAGTTGCGTATATACGCGGGTTTTACTAACTGAAGTAGCGTATATCCTCTGAATTTTAAAAAGGGAATATTTGGCTTGATAATACTGATTCACACCCCCTCCCTCTCAGTATTATTTCCAACACAACAAGTAGGTTTCCATCAAGAGACAACTCATCAAGTAGGTTTCCATTCATCAGGTAGGTTTTCATCAAGGACAAATCATCAAGTAGGTTGCCATCAAGGACAATACTTAATTCATAATGAAAACAACAATTGTTTAATGTGCCCAGGAAAATTATACCAAAACACCCAAACATAAAGGATCTTATAACTTCATGCGATGTAAATTGTGAATTAGTTACAATACTTTGCATCAATTGTGGGGATCGCTAGTTTGAAATTCTATGTATCTGTTGTGTAAAGCCATCGCCATTGTCATAGGCTCCTGTTGTTCAAGTGACTTCATGCCTCGAGCTAGCTAGAATTTGGCTTGGTTTGTCAAAGCAGTGCTCAGCTTTGATTAGTGTTATCATTTTCATCGATCAGTAGCTTGTTTGTTTTGGATTTTGACAGATGAGCTGAGGGACTCCATGCAACCTCCCTTGTTTTTAAGTAAAAACTATGAAGAAATGGATATAAAAGAAGAGAAAGAAATGTCTATTGGTAATAAAATGATATTTGATATGGTCCCTCGATAGAATAAAAGGCAAGGATGACTTCAAGAGAGGTGTCAACCCACTTTATGTGTTTATTGAAAGCTCCAATTACATTAACACTTTATGTCTTGTCCATAGATCTGTAAGACTTATAGTACAATGTAAATTCTCTTGAAATAGTGGAGATATATGCTTAATAGATTTATAGAGGTTAATTTAGTGATATCTCTGTTTATCAAGGTTTGTAAATTTCTTTATTCCTTAGAAATAGTGGATTTATAATCTTTACACT
Source organism: Pinus tabuliformis (assembly GCA_031772625.1). Classification (NCBI taxonomy): domain Eukaryota; kingdom Viridiplantae; phylum Streptophyta; class Pinopsida; order Pinales; family Pinaceae; genus Pinus; species Pinus tabuliformis. Next base: position 1,413,653,351 of record CM062819.1, on the reverse strand, counting down.
CAATAGAAATAGTCATGCAAAGGAATTTGCATTATAGATTTAAAAATAATTAGTTTTATTTTAATAAAACTTTTAGAAATATATAGATCTATGATACATAGAGGTGTATTTATAATTATTTATGTATATACATACATTTAATAGAAATAGTTATACATATTTGTTTTTATAAATTTATAAATAATTGTTAAATTCCACTAGCACAACTGGTTGAGGATGGGCCTTGTCAGCAAGGTGACCCAGAATCAAACCTCACAGGGGGTGGTTGTGCCCTGTGCTAGGGGGAGGAGACACGCTAAAAAATATAGTCAGCTAAGGGTTGGTGTGGCCTAGGCTAGGTGCGATCCCCGGGTGCGATCGCAGACAACTTGAGAATTTTTTTTTTTAATAAAAACTTCTACAAATATATCGATTTATTTTCAATAGATTTATATTTAAAATATTCCTCCAAATGAAACATCCCTATTCAAATTCCATATAGTTGAATTTTGGTTATATCCATTATAATGTCATATGAAAACATTTATGTGGTTGGGTGTTGTAGTTAGTGTAATGTTGTTTCCATAAATGTGCTATGTACTAGCCCTTTACCCCATAAACCCCAATGTACTATGCACTTTCCATGTTGTCCAGATGTCTAAATGCACTCATCATGTAGCCAAGTCGATGACATGTGTAAGGTGGTAATCGGGGGTTGTGCATCCCTGTTCACCCCATTTGGGGGTTGATAGTTCTCCTGGGCAAGCAATAACATTGAACCATTAGAGAATTAGAGTTGTTAATGACCATTCCAAATCCAAAGCATTGTTTGTTGATGAAACCCCTTCAATGGCTAACTTTTCTGTGATTTTATTGCCAATATGATGAACATGAGACAGTATTAAAGAAGAAATTATAGGGAGAAGAGATTGGATCCACTCAAGATCACTTTATAATATCCAACTAATGAACATATTACTAACTCCTGAGCCAAATTGCACTTTCTTAAGCACGTGATTGATAAATTAAGAGTCCCCTTCTAACAAGGTGAGAGAATCCTTCCTTGGTTACTATCCAAAAATTGGATTCATAACTATGAGCTTTGTTGCATTTTTGCTTTCAATGCCTAAGGATCCTGGATAAATCCAAATGATCTCTCTTATGTAATTATGAAAGAGTCCTCCATAATTTGTTGGCCCGAGATTTCCTTTAGAGGCCCCATCAAAGTTTAGCTTGAAGAAGTCTTGAGGGGGAGGCTCCCATCTATGTGGGGAGTTAGGTTTCGGTTTCTTAAAGCATATTAATGTCAAAATTCCACCAAGATTGTATTGAAGTTATGTAATAGACCTCTTATAGAGTTGGGCCTTTCCAATATTATTATGTCCAACAAAAAGTTAGAATTTTTTCTTTTATGTACTTCCTGATTCAATCCCAAATATTAGTTGCCTCCATTGACAATTTTTTAAATTTTTTCCTATTTATTTCTTTCCAAATTTTCCAAGGAAGAAATTTAGGAAAGATTTGCCTCATTGCATTTAGAATATGATTGATGACAACATAAGATATCTAATTTTACATAGTTTCAAACAAACTAGTATTATTATGATCTGTTTGTCTAAAAATAATTGCTCCTTGATCCCAAAAAAAATAGAAAAATGGTAGTTGGTTTAAAATATGCTCAATAGTTTCCTTGGCTTGCTTATAGAGGTGAAATAATAATATTCATGAAAAAATATTTTAATTAGTTTATCCCAAGTAAGAGTTTTACCTCAAGCTAAAATTCATCAAAAGAGTGAGACATTGGGCCATACATTTTGTCTCCAAATTTTATGCAAATTTTCATTTTGGTCTATATCCACATGCTCAACAGTGATCTTGTAAGATTCTTTAAGATTTAAATATCCCCTTGGAAGGCATCCCATCTATGTTTATCATTTCCCTCATTAAATTTTATTTTTCCTTTCTATGAATCTCTCCAAAATTTATCCCAATCAAAATTCTTTGGAATATATGCACTAGAGATTTTTTGAATTTGAGTGAGCCCATTGGTGAAAAAGTTTGGTTTTGTTATTATTTTCCATTATTGCTTGAATTTCATGGTAGTCAAGATCATTTCTCCAGTTAGGAAAATGCTACTAAGAATCTTCCCAAAAAATGTTTTTGCAATTAAAGTTTCCCAAAATATGTAATACTAAATAAGATTTCTATTTTTCCATGCCACATTCCATCTCTAATTAACTCTTATTCACTAATATTCATGCTATATCTTCTTCATCATATTTTTCCCCTAAGCATTTGGCCACACTATGGAGCCAATATCAATAAGTCTTTGCCAGGGAAAATTTTAAGAATGGAATTTTTTCTTAAAATTTAGAAAATTTGGTGAATCTTGCAAGTCCATATTATGTAAAATCTAAATTTTTTGGTGATAATTTTCTAAAAATATTGAAAATTTTAATGATTTTATATATTCTTTATAATTTTTTTGCAATTTTCAAGGTAAAATAATTTTATCCTATAAAATTTGGGAGAATCTTTTTTTAGAAAAAATGAAAAATAATGGATCTTTTTATTGGAAAAAGCATGGGAAATTAGCCCATTTGTGGATGTTAGCCCCTAAAATTTTCCCTGGCCTTTTCCCTTAGAGAAACACTCAATGTTTAGGTATATCTCGGATTCAACCCCACTACAAGCTTGGGAAGGCATATCTTGTCCTACGCCAAAAGCATCCAGTTTCTTTCTTTTAGTGCACTCCCCATAGAAAGGTTCATTGTCCATTCCAAATAGCCTCGAGAACATTTTTAGGAGCTGTCGAAGCAAAAAAAATGTAGAGGAGCATGGCCTAAAGTAAAAAGTTTAAGAGGAACAAGCGACCTATTAGATTAACAGAGCAGAAGATCCAATTGGTTAGCTTTGATTCCAGCTTTGCAAGGAGATCCTCCCAAGATGCCCCACATGAAGTATTGGCGACAAAGGGAGCTCAAGATATTTGGGAAAAAGGGAGCTTCTTTGAAATCCCAAAATTCTAGAAATATTGACTTCAACAATAGGGGAGTATCAGGTGATCAATATTTAGCTCAAAAATCAAAGTGCTCAGAATCACTCAAAAACTAACAACTTCGTATGTCTCGGCGATACAATCCCAACGTAACTCGTTTCACTTAAAACGGAGTTCGTATGAGGAAGTTATTGTGTTTTGTCGCTTTGCCAAACAGAAGAATTTTGAAAAAAAAAGGTACAGTCAGCAGTCCATACTGCTGACGTGGCAGGTGACTCAACAGGTCAAGGTTGGTTAATGGCTAATGGGATCTCACCAAGTGGAGCATTGCGGTTGGTCTGCAGTGTGGTGAGTTGGCGGTTTCTTATTTTTTGGAGGGAGGACCAATGAGGAGGAGACATGTGGAAAGCCCAGAGGCTGCCACGTGTCCCTCCCCAAAGGATTGGCATTATCGGCGCATAGTGGAAAAATTATGGGCAGGCCGATGGAGTCGAACCTGCGACACAAATCTACCTTCTTACCATTCTACCTCCACCGAAGTTCTTAACATATAACGATTTGAAATTATATTTGTTATGATTAACGTTGGCGGTTGGGGGAGGAGAGGGCTAGCCCCCTCCCATGTGACCACTAACACATACAGCCGGCCAGAACTAAACCTTAACCGCACGCTTAATGCGCTAACCAATTATTAGTGCTTAATTAATCTCTGCTTATCCACTAATTAATGCACAGTTAACTTGCCAGTGATGTTGGCGGACCCGACAAATCTGGGGATTCCTCCATTTTTGGTGGGATTAACTGGAGTTCTCCAGTTTTAGTGGAGTTTTCCTAGGGGAAATTGATTTTTCCATAACTTTTGCAAAATTCGACCAAATGGGGATCATAAAAAGTCATTCCTAGATGATTTTGACGTTCTAAGCACATTGAAGTAGGTTTCAGGAGTAGTAGAGCATTGTACACAACACATTTTTCCATTTTGAGCTAATACAGAGGCTCAAGCCATGGAAGTTGGACCAAGGAGATGTAGCCTAGGAGGGGTGAACTCCTTCATCAAAACATTGTGTTAAGAATTCATTTTGATGGTTTGTTGTACATTTGTTTGTTGGTGTTTAGCACTTTACTTTCCTGCTATTTTGCTCATGAATTTGACCTAAAACTTGACAAAATGTATCTAGTCATTCACAAATACCATAAAGGAAACCTATGCATATGAAGCAAATGATAAGCAATTGTTTTTAATTTTGAAGTTGAAATTAGCACAACAAAACTAACATACAACAACAGATCAAGTTGGTATCAGAGCAAAGGTTATTTGTTTGATTGCTTGAGTTTTGTGCAAGTAGGGTTTTAATGGTTGCAAAGTTGTGATTATTACAAGGTTAAAGTTGCAGAGAGGAGAAGGGAAACTATTGGTTGAAAATCCTGAGGTAATGCCCAGAAGAAGGAGGGCCACAAGGCCACAATCTCCACCCAAAGTTTAATCCCAGCTGGACTTGAAGCACCTCAAGTTTTACCTTCAATTGAGATTGAGGAGGTACAAGCAATACCAGAAGATGAGCTTGAATCCAAAGCCATCATGTCTCGAGTAGGAGAGATTGAAGGTATTTAAGAAGAAGAAGCATTCAAGAAAGATTTCTATGACTTAACTGACATGGTTAGATTCCTCTATGAAGAGAGGAATACTAGAATGGCTGGAGAGAGTTCTAAGTCCCCACATGGAGAGGGAAGCTCAGGAGATAAAAAAGATGAAAAGAAGGATTCAAAGGGTAATGGAGGAAAGCCTCCTCCAGGACCATATTCATCATCTTCCTCATCATCTTCCTTATCATCTTCATCATCCTCATCATCACAAACAACATCATCTTCCACTTCCACCACAAAAATTGTTCATACTCATTCAAAAACCCCAAAAGAAAAAACTCCCTTACTCAAATTGGACATTAAGTTTGAACTTCCCATGTACAATGGTGAGGTCAATGCAGAAAAGTTAGACAATTGGATTCGAAAATTGGAGGTTTATTGTAGAATTCAGAACCTTCAAGAAGATGACATAAAAATCCAGTTGGCTTCATTGAGGCTAGAAGGAGCAGCACTAGTTTGGTGGGAAGAAAAGACTCAAGAGGAAATGTGAATTCATGGTAAGATATCCATTTCTTGGGTTGAATTTGTTTCTTCAATTAAAAGACAGTTTTATCCTTTAGCCTATATGCAAAAAGCCATTATGAGTTGGCAAAATTTTAGGCAACTCAAGGGCCAAACAATTCAAGACTATACCCAGGAGTTTAGGAAAAGGGCTTTGTTGTTAGGATTAAACTTGAATTCCAAAGATACACTCTTGAAATATATTGGGGGTTTACATTCCTACTTAAAATACACTATCCTTATGTTCAATCCAAGAAATTTATATGAGGTATGTGTGCAAACCATGCACCTTGAAGGAGGAGGAAAGAACTTTCAGGAAGAGGGTAGTAAGAAGAAGCCATTCAAGGGTAAGGATAAAGAGAAGGGTGGAAAATGGAAAGGAAAGAAGAATGCAAGTGTAAATAAAGAAGGGGATAAACCTATATGCCAACATCGTTCCAAAGCGGGGCATGTTGAAACCCACTGTTGGAAATTACATCCCGAACTAAGGCCTAAGAAACCAAACAATAAAGGAAAACAAAAGATGACCCCTACCACACAACATGATCTTGGATCTGATTCTAGTGATGAGATCAAGATTTCAGCCATGGTCACAAAAGGAAAGGAAGCTATAGCAAGGACTAGTTCCTCACATGGTCACAACAACACTCCAAATTAAGAATCAAGGATAGAGTTGTTCCATGTAAGGGTAATTTCAAACCATACAAAGATTGATGCATTATTTGATAGTGGGTCACAATTGAACTTAATTTCAGAAGACTTGGTCAAAAATCTTAACCTTGAAATTGTACCTCATCATAAGCCATATCCCTTGGGTTGGATAGTCAATAATGAAAATTTACAGGTTACAAGGAAATGCTTATTCAGGTTTGCCATTACTGAAAAATTCATTGATGAAGTTGAGTTAGATGTAGTTCCACTTGACATCTCAAGAATCATTTTGGGAAGCCCATATTTGTATGATAGGAAAGCGGTATTTTATCACCATGAGAAAAAATATCTATTTCTCAAGGATGGAGTGGAGTACATTGTGAGAGCCCATCGAAAAAGGTTAAACATTTCTTTGGTTAATGAAGGGCAGATGAAGAGACTAGTAAATGCAAGTAAAAATTTTGTGCTTCTCATGATCAAGAAAAAGAATGATATTGATTATGAATATTTTGAAGGTTGTGATGATAAGTTAAAATATGATTTGTTTGATGTGGTAAGAAAGCATGGCGAGATGTTTCAGGAACCAAAGGGGTTACCTCCCAAGAGGGGAATTCAACATGAGATACAGCTGCAGCAGGATGTTCCACTTCCAAACATTGGCATGTATTGCATGTCGATCATGGAGAGCATGGAAATCAAGAAGAAATTAAATAATTTTTGAACAAAGGTATCATACGCCCATCTAATTCGCCACGTGGTTCACCCATTGTTTTGGTGCCAAAGAAAGACGGGACTTGGCGCATGTGTGTGGATTTCCGTGCACTGAATAAAATAATGATAAAGAATCGTTATCCACTTCCACTAATTGATGATTTTCTTGATCAATTGAGGTTTGCAAAGTATTTCACTAAGTTAGACTTACGAAGTGGTTATCATCAAGTTTTTTTTTGTGTAAGTGAGAAGATTATATTATATAACAAGTATAATACAAAAAGCTGCCGAAGTAGTGCGAGCAGGGATGTACAATATTCCTGGGCGAATCGCCTGCTCAGAGGAAGTGATACATATGGACCAAAAGATAGCCCACCACGCAGGGTGGCGAGGAGCAGAGCAAAACATTATTATAACACTGGTACTACCGAAACTAGACAAGAGAAGTAACAACAAGCCAACAGACAAACACTAAGGCCGAGATAGCATAGTGAGAAAGAAAAAAAAAAAACAGGGATAGCAAAAACTGAGACAGTAAGAGAGCCACCAGCATGTCCTTAGATGTATTTTCCCATCAAGCCGATGGTATCCAATCCTATGTCCTGGACGTGGCGATCAACCTTCGCCTGCATTTCTTCCAGGGAAGCAGGCTGGTTCGCAGCAGAAGTGGCTGGCTGAGCAGTAGGAGCTGTGTTGATGGAGTCTTTTAGTAGCCGGATGAGCAGCATTAGCATTCGGTTGAGGGTTTTGACAGCCTCATTCACAGAAGTAATCTTGCTGTCCAGGGCACTGTTGTAGTCTATAATCTTAGCCATTTGTTCTTCAGTGAGATTTACCTCTGTAACGATATGTTGCCTTTCCTTGTCAATGGAGTCCAGAGCCTTTGCAATCAGGGTTTTAGTGCGCCAGCTCTCCGCCTGGGTTCTCACGAATTGAGTAGCCCTCTTCGAGGGTGTGCCGGGGTCAGTCAACCAGTCGACCTCTGCAGCAATCTCCATATCCGTTCTGCCACCCTCCTCATGCTTAGCCTGAGCTTCTAATTCTGCCATCTTGCGTTTTAATTTGGTAGCAGTCCTAGTCTTGTAACCACCTCTGGCTTCCTGAAGGTCACGGTTTGCTGCCTTGCAGTGACTGCCTCCCGCTTCCATAGCCAACCTCTCGTAACTTGCCCGAATTAAGCCAAACTTGTAAACAAAACCACTCTCAACGCACACTCGAAGAGCAATGAGGGGAACAGGGCAATAGCCCAAGCCTTTATAATGAAAACCTTGATGCTTCCTCATGAGAATGGAGTAAGTGCCTTTGAAGGTGGAGGTACTTTGCTGTTGAGTGTGCTGGAGAATCGCACAAGCGAGGCTGTCGCTGGTCGAATCGGAGCACATGATGTTACTTCCAGGCTGACGAGCCAGGCGCCAGGTGTGTGGTGAATTCCTTCTGATGGGGTGGTGGTGCGTGAAGATTGATATGCCCCGTATGCTGGCATGCTTGGTTCTGTTCCTTCGAGCCTTGTTCCACCTCCTTCCACTCAGAATTGCCATTAATGGCAATGAAATCTTGCTATACGGACCCTCACCATACGTACTGATAGGACGGTATCTGATGTAATGGATCCCGTCTCTTGAATCGTGATGATCGCCCATCTGCGAGAGCAGCTGCCGCCAGGAGCTCCACCTTTTCATATGTCCAATCATCCCATAGAGAGACTTGGGCTGATAATCCCTGCCGATTTCCTTGCGATTCCGAGACCGGGGCCAAGTGCCTTCCCCGATTAAGGTTGGGTGGCCTGGATTAAATCCTTCGTTGCCAGCTGTTCGCATGCTTCCTTTATGATTGGGTCGTCAATCTCCTACCAGCACCTGTCCATGGCAATGTTTGGGTTGTCTGCTCCATAGTTTGCCAAATGGTCAGCTAGACCATTCGCCTTTCTCCTGATTGTCTGGAAGGTTAAACCTTTCATCTCTGTAATGAGCTCTGCTATGTTTTCCGTAGCTTTGGCGAGCCTCCAATGCTTGGTGGCTTTGCTGATGGGCGTTCCTGTCTGTAGGCGTTTAGCCGCCAGGTTATCATCAAGTTAGAATAGTTGAAGAGGGCATTTGGAAAACCACACTTAAAACTAAAAAATGATTGTTTGAGTGGCTTGTTATGCCTTTCGGTCTTACAAATGCTCCAGCTACTTTCATGAGAGTTACGAATGATGTATTGAGACTATTTCCAGATGATTTTTTTCATTGTTTACTTAGATGATATTCTCATATTAAGCAAATCCAAAGATGAGCATGTCATACATGTGAACAAAGTACCTGATGTCTTGAGAAAAGAACAGTTGTTTTTAAAGATGTCAAAGTGTGAATTTGGCAAGACTTCTTTAGTGTATTTGGGACACATTGTTGGAGGAGGTGAGCTGAAGATAGACCCCTATAAGGTTGAGGTCATTGTGAATTGGCCCAAGCCCAATACAGTTACTGAGCTAAGAATATTTCTAGGGGCAACACAATATTGGAGGAAATTTATTGCTAACTTTTCTTCCATTGTAGCACCACTACATGCATTGACTAGTGTCAAGAAAGTCTTCCATTAGGGAGATGTATAGAAAAAATCATTTGTTTCTTTAAAACAAAAGATCAGTTCGGCATCGGTATTGGCTCTTCTGGATCTTAGACAGCCATTTGAGATTCAAATAGATGCTAGTGATTATGCCATGAGAGCAGTTCTTATGCAACATGGTAAGCCCATTTCATTTCATTCTGAAATATTTAATGGTGATGTGACTAACTATCCCACTTATTACAGAGAAGTTTACGCATTGGTACAAAGTGTTAAAAAATGGAAACACTACTTGATGGGGAAGGAGACCATTATCCATACTGACCATCAACCATTGCAGTACTTACAGTCGCAGTCAAATTTGTAGCAATCACGAAAATTCAAATGCATGGGTTTAATACAACAGTTTCATTTCGTTATCAAGTACAAAAAGGGAATCTACAATAAGGTAGTTGATATGATTTCTAGGCCTATTGTAAATTCATCTATTATACTCAAGCACAATTTTTTTTTACATGAAAGTTACATTGAGCAATATGCAATGACTTTCAAGATGTGTATGCAAGCTTGAGGCAAGGAAAGCAATATGAAGAGTTAGATTACCATGTACATAACATTTTGTTGTATCACTCGGGCAAGTTATGTATTCCATAGGGAGAAAGAAACAGTATCATAAGGGAGGTGCACACTTCATTGGTTGTTGGACACTTTGGTGTAGGCAAGGGCCACACATGTTTGATAATGTATCTCGTTTCATTAGAGGATGTTCTTTGTGTGCAAAAAGTAAGCCTAGAAATAGGAAACTAGGATTTTACACTCCACTTCTGGTACCTTCACGTCCATGGGAGAGTATCTCAATGGATTTGTAGGAGGTCTTCAATTGTCAAGGAAAGGTCATGATTACTTGTATGTAGTTGCAGACAGGTTTATCAAGATGTGTATTCTAACGCCATGTAAAAAGAAAATTACAGCTGAACAAATAGTTCATCTTTTCTTTCAAAATATTCGGGTTCATTTTGGTCTTCCTACTTCCATTGTAAGTGATCGAGATTCTCGATTTGTTGGGTCAAATTTGTGGGACATGATGGACACTAAGTTGAAGAAGACTACAACCTTTCATCCACAAATAGATGGACAAATCGAGGTGGTCAACGGGACAGTCATTCATCTTCTTAGAGGATATTGCAACAAACATCCCAAGTTGTGGGATGAATATTTGCATTACATACAACATGCATACAATAGGGCAAAGAATTCTTCCACAAATACATCGCCATTTGAGGCATGTTTTGGGTACTTGCCAAGATTGTCATTAGACTTCATCTTTGAGAAAGATGTCACCATCAATGGTCATAGGGACATCGATAAGGCAAGGAAGTTCATTGAGCAAATTCAGTTGATACATGACACAGTGCAAGAACAACTTGAAAAGAGTCAAAGCAGCTACAAGGCAAGGCATGACGTGTCGATCATAAATTTCAAGTTGGTGACGAAGTTTGGTTATATATTAGCAAAGAGAGACTTCAAGGAGAAGGTAAAAAGTTGAAGCCAATCCGTTATGGTCCTTTTAAAATTCTAGAAAAGATTGGTAACAATGCATTTAAGCTAGATTTTCCGCCTTATATGCAAATATACTCTGTTGTTAATGTTGAAAATTTGAGATTGTTTGAGCCTCCTTTGATTGATGGTCAAGAAGAGCATCTTCAGTTGCCATAAATAGATGATTTCTCACCAGAATATCTTGATGAACTTCAACAAGATCTCATACTTGACAGAAGAACCAAAACTTCAAAGAGAGGGAATGTTGAATACCTTCGAGTGGGACTCAAGGGACAAAATCCTTCTAAGGCCAAACGGATGTAGATCGAGAGGGTGAGGGAGTTGTACCCTTAGCTTTTGAACAATTGATAATATCTTTTGGGGTCCAAAAGGCTTCCAGTGGGGAGGAATGATCAGGTGATCAGTATTTAGCTCAAAAATCAAAGTGCTCAGAATCGCTCAAAACATGAACGACCACGTCCATCTCGGTGATATGATCCCAACGCAACTCATTTCACTCAAAACGAAGCTCGTATGAGGAAGATACTGCATTCTGTCTAATTTTCCAAATAGAAGAATTTTGCAAAAAAAAGCTATAGTCACTGCATAGTCAGCAGTCCGTACTACTGACGTGGCAGGTGACTGGGAAGGTCAAGGTTGGTCAATGGCTAATGGGATCTCGCCAAGTGGCGCGATGCGGTTGGTCTGTAGTGTGGTGAGTTGGAGGTTTCTTATTGGTTGGAGGAAGGACCAATGAGGAGGAGACATGTGGCAAGCCCAAAAGTCACCACGTTTCCCTCCCCAAAGGATCGGCATTATCGGTGCGTAGTGACAAAATTATGGGTAGGTCGGCGGAGTCGAACTTGCGACCTCGCCCCCACATATCCAATGTCTTACCGTTCTATCGCCACCGAAGTTATTAACATATAATGGTTTGAAATTATATTTTTTATGATTAACGTTGGTGGATGGGGGAGGAGAGGGCTAGACCGCGAGCCAACCCCCTCCCATGTAACCACTAACACATAACCGTCAGGCAGCACTAAACCTTAACCACGCGCTTAATGTGCTAACCAATGATTAGTGCTTAATTAATCTCCGCTTATCCACTAATTAATGTGTAGTTAACTTGGCGGTGATGTTGGCGGATCTGACAAATATGGGGATTCCTCCATTTTTGGTAGGATTAACTGGAATTCTCTAGTTCTAGTGGAGTTTTTCTGAGCACATTGGAGTAGGTTTCAGGAGCAGCAGAGCATTCTAAATGACACTTTTTTCCATTTTGAGCTAATACAGAGGCCTAAGCCATGGAATTTGGGCCAAGGAGATGTAGCCTAGGAGGGGTGAACTCCTTCATCAAAACATTGTGTTAAAAAATCATTTTGATGGTTTGATGTACATTTGTTTGTTGTTATTCAACACTTTACTTTCCTTCTATTTTGGTCATGAATTTGACATAAAACTTAACAAAATTTACCTGCTCATTCACAAATACCATAAAGGAAAGCTATTCACATGAAGCAAATGATAATAAATTCTAATTAATTCTAAAGTTGAATTTAGCACAACAAAACTAACATTCAACAATAGATCTATGTTAAATAAAAATATTCGAGGCTTATATTTATTGAGATAAGTGCTTGAAACTTCCATAAATTATGAAAAAATTTGCTTAATGTCCTTTGCTTCAATAATAGAAGGAACAACCATTATAATTGTATCATATGCAAAGTGTTGATGAGTTGTTGTTGGGTCTTCACCAAAGAGTTTTTGTGCTCTTGTTTGAGAGTATTTTTCCACTACCTTGAGGGAACAAAAAATCCCTTCTTCCATTTAAATGAAGAGGAATGGTGAAAGAAGTTCCCCTTCCTTATTTCTCTTGAGGGAGAGAACATAGCCTAGGGTGAGCCATGGATGAGGATATAGAAAAAGGTTAAGGAGGTGAGAAAAAGTAGCTAATGCATCCCAAAAAAAGAACACCAAAAGCCAAAATCCAAAAGGACTTGTTTAATATAATGCCAACTTAATTTCCCAAAGGCTTCAGACATATCCAGTTTGATGAGAATACCCTATTTATTATAGGTTTTTAAAGAGTGAATTACTTCATGTGCTAGAATTATGCTATCCAATATTTCCTTCCTTCCACTTAGCCTATTTGCTTTGGTGATACAAGACAAGGCAATCATGGAGTGGCCTTCACCAAACAGTGTCTTTGAGGTAAGAAGTTTTCACGGTCTTGCTAGATTTTATAGGAAATTCATAAGGAATTTTAGTAAGATCAATGCTTCTTTTATTGACACTATAAAGAAGGACAAACAACCATTTAAATGCACTGTTGAAGCAGAAAGGAACTTCTAGCTGTTGAAGACAAATACTACTGAGAAACCTATTTTGATTTTGCCTGATTTTAATAAACCTTTTAAAGTGAAGTGTAATGCCAGTGGAGAAGCCATTGGAGCTGTTTTAAGTTAGGAGGACAAACCCGTAGCTTATTTCAGTGAAAAATTGAATGAGTCAAAGAAGAAATATTCTTCTTATGACAAGGATTTTTATGCAGTGGTGCAGTCTTTGAAGAAGTGGAGACATTACTTGATGTCTAAGGAGTTTATACTTTATTCAGATAACCATGCATTGCAGTACATTATGCAACAACCAAAGCTTAACCAGAAGCATGCAAAGTGGGTAGAATATCTTCAAAATTTTAATTTTTTATTAAAACATATAACTGGCCAATCAAACAAAGTAGCAGATGCCTTAAATAGAAAAAGAATTTTAGTTCAAGAAAGTCAAATTCAAGTGTTGGGTTTTGATTTTCTTAAGGAATTATATGAGAAAGATTTAGATTTTAAAGAGGCATTTGAAGCTTGTAAGAATCTTGTTTTGTTAGACAGAAGTAAGTGGCTGGATTATTTCTTGCAAGAAGGACTGTTGTTTAAAAGAAATCAGTTGTGCATACCAAATTGTTCTATGAGAGAAAATTTGATCAAGGAGAAACATAGTGGTGGACTTGGAGGAAATTTTGGTGCAGACAAGACTTATGAGTAGTTGAACTGGTTTTATTTCTGGCCGAAGATGAGATCTGAAGTAGAAAAGTATGTGAAGAATTGTAAAGTCTGTCAGTATGCAAAGGGAAGGAGCCAAAACACAGGTTTGTATGTTCCATTACCTATTCCAGATAGACCTTGGGATATGGTAAGTATGGACTTTGTTTTGGGTTTACCAAAAACTCAGAGAGGCAATGATTCAATTTATGTAGTAATTGACAGATTTTAAAAAATGGCACATTTTATTCCATGTTATAAAACCAGTGATGCTACTCATATTGCAAATTTGTTTTTTAAAGAAATTGTAAGGTTGCATGGGTTACCTAAGAGCATTGTTTCAGACAGAGACACCAGATTTGTTGGTCATTTCTGGAGGACCTTGTGGAAGAAACTTGGTACTAAACTGAGTTTCAGTTCTACTTATCATCCTCAAACTGATGGGTAGACTGAAGTTGTAAACAGAAGCTTGGGTAATCTTCTGAGAAGTCTTGCAGGTGAACATCCGAAACAATGGGATCAAGTTTTGGCATAGGCTAAATATGCTTATAATGATTCTCCTAACAGGAGTACAGGGCAGAGTCCATTCCATATAGTTTATGGAATGCACCCAAGAGGAGTGTCTGAATTAAGAGATTTGGGTAAAGCTGAAATGAGGAGTGCTCAAGGAGAAGATTTTGCTTCAGAGATTCAAGCAATACATGAACAGGTAAAACAACAGTTACAAGACAACAACACAAAGTACAAGAACATAGTAGATTTGAAGAAGAGAGAAGTTAATTTTGAAGTTGGAGATTTGGTTTTGGCACACCTAAGTAAGGAAGGATTTCCAAAAAGGGAGTATAACGAGTTAAAATTCAAGAAGATTGGACCGTGTAGAGTTTTAAGGAAATTTTTTGCAAATGCATATGAAATTGAGTTACCTCCTAGTATTGGAATATCTCCAATTTTCAATGTTGCTAATTTGTACAGGTATGAAAAGGGACAAGCAGATGACACAACAGAAGACAAGGAAGAACAAGAGGTGGATTGGGTAAAATAGTTACCTATCACACAGGAATTGCAGCAAGAGAATATATTGGATAAAAGAGTGTTTAAGAAGACAAGGGGACATGAGTATTTTCAGTACTTAGTCAAGTGGAAAGATCAACCAATTGCTGATGCTACCTGGGTGACAGATACCATGCTACAAAAGTTGGGCAGTTTTGTAGAAGAGCTCATGGACAGGAGCCCATGAAGAATTTTGTCCTCAGGAGTCTGATGCAGGAGCATGAGGCTTGAAGACAAAAGGCTTCATTTTATTCCAAAAATCCAAAAAAAGTTTACAAGCAAAGGAGTGGGATCCTTTAGCTGTCAATTTACAAAGTTTTCTAGATAGGATTTGAGCTAGAATATAGGTATTTGAATGATTTTGTAATTAATCCAAGTAGTTCAGACTTAGTTGAGATTCTCGAGGAGAATATCAAGAAGTTTAGGTATTTATCTAGGATTAGATAGATTCGATCCATTGATTGAGGATCGAATTGTTGGATGTAAAGTATTTATGTAAGTTTTGAACTATTGTAAGAGGATTTGGCTATGGAGAATTAGACTGTAAAAGAATCGAAATACCTCTATATCTCTGTGTATTCTATGCATGAAAGGTTAAATCCCTGAGGTTTAATTCCTTCGAAATATCTTTGTGTATTGTTGAATTCCATTTTGGCTTGTAAAATTAAAGTTCTGTATGATCTGGTGTTATCGCGTTTAATTCCTCATTCACGGTGTATTAAGTTAAATCGAATGTGTTTCTAACCACAAAGCTATAGTTAGGTAAGCTCCGAGTTCCATAGAGAAGAGCTAAAACCTGGCGAAAGCGTTAAAATCATAGCGGAAGGAGAAAAGTCTATTAATTCGCGAGGAGACCAGAACCGTTTGATCGACAAAACCATTAGATCTACAGTAGTCGCGTGCAAACAAGTGCCAGAGTTAAACAAAGGAGTAAAGTGGTCTTCATAGGCCAAGGCTATTTTTGCGTGGGCTCAAGGAGGTAAGCGGTATTTTGGGGTAGTCACGCGATTCCATTTAGCAGCCAACACGTAGCACGGAGAAACTACTTTTCTCGCGTGCTCTCAACTTGATAGACATTGGCAAGAATTCCACGTGATATTAAGCATCAACCGTTAGATCAAGCGGGCTTTACCAATGATGGAGGATCACCAGGCTAGTTTGCGAGCGGGGAAAGCGCCAACCGTCGGATTGAAGAAAGAGGATCAACAATGGAGAATTAATGTGATAAGGGTTGGGAGAAAGGCGAATGCGAGAAGTTTATGAACAACGATTTTGTTTTCCTTTCGGTTCTCGGGTAAGTGAAGTTCGGCTAATTTTTGGGTAATTTTAGCAATGCTGCTGTTTTAGTAGAATATCTAAGTTTGGAGGCGGATGGCTGACACTGAAAGGGAAATTGAAGAAGAACTTCCACCTGTGCTTGAGGAAATCGTTTCTAGATTTGAACGATTATCCCTTACACCTGCAACTAGGCCACCACATATAAGGAGGAATTTACCTGGGCTAAACAAATTCTGAAGAACCCACTTCTACCCATTTATGATAGTTTGAAAGTGTTTGATCCGAACCCAACACCCTAAAACAACGAAAAACAATAACAACGAGAACATCAGGCCAGACGGGTGAATTCCTACCTACAATGGAAAGCTACCACTTATGCCCTCCCAATGGAAGAAGGTCGCATGCAATACGAAGAGTTGGAGCCCTATTCAAATAGTAGCAACCTTACGCCTTGTATCCGGGAAAAGAGAGGACTCACTTTATTCCCAAAACTGAGAATAGAGGGGGCGTCTAACAAGTTTGGTGATTCTATCCTTCTCAAGCTATTCAAATGCTTCGCTGTTGGTTGGCGAAATTTTGGCAGTAGATCTAGCTCCCTACTCGCCCCTACTAGCTTAATTTGTGGAAGCTATGGAATTGAATCCCTCCGTGAGGGTAGAGGTAGACAGTGAAGAGGTTGCCGCTCAATGTGAAGAGGAAGAGGCAACAAATGATGGCTTGGACATTTTAGCTACAAAAACACCAGTACTTCAATCTTCTCTAGCAAAATTGTCAGTTGACAAAGCCTTTTGTATGATTAACCAGGTAACATAAGCAAACTTATGCTTTTATTTGAAAAAATAAATACCAGGTTTAACGGCCTTCTATTATGCTGGCCACATTGTCTTTCCAACAATATACAGATCAATGAAGGAACCATCCCAGTTCTGCAGGGTGAATTGTGAAACATAGTACTAAAGAATAATCCCTCGGGTAGTTTGCTTTGCACCATTCAACTGATTTTTAGCATTAAATTTCTTTCGACCTTGTGTTTGCTAAACAGGCTAGGTTTCATACATGGTTTCAGATGCAACATGTTGTCGACCATAGGGAATGGAAGGTGGCACCAGATCCACTTCCTCTAGACACCTCTAAATCTATCGTTAAATGTTCAAACACCAAAACATGTTCATATAATAAGGCAACTAATGTACAAGTTATGGACGAGCATTTAATGTCACTAGGTATTGCGAGAGGTAATGCTAGAATTATTTTAAAATGTGGTAATTATGCATGAAACATGTATTTTAACCAATATATAAGTAATTATAACTTATGGTTTTTCCTCTGGCCTCGGGAAGAGGCCAAATAAGATGGCGAATCAGTCTGCGTTGAAAAGCTTTGGTTATACTTGATTAGCAAGATTAACAAACAACTCGACTAATGTTAACCTCGCCATATCGATTACAATAGTCCCAGTCATGCCTACGACAGGCACTAATAAGAAGTGACACATCATATATTATTAACATTTAACTTAATAATTTAGGAAGGTTTAGAAAAATAATCTTATACTCTTTATGTGAATATATGGTATCTTTAACCCAAAAAAAAAAAAAAAACACCATTACAAATAAATATGTTTGTGTTAATTTTGTAAAATTTAAAAATAAGAAATAATAAATTTAGAAAATAAATTGCAGTTAATAAAATTAATATATAAAAATGAAAAACAAATATGAGAGAATGAATAAAAAATCCAGAAAGATAAAGTTTAAAATGTAAAAAATATAAATATAAAATATAAAAGATGAAGTAAAGGAAAAATTATAAAGCAAACTAATTTATCTTATAAAAAGGAAAAATCAATATACTAACTAAACATTATTAAGATTAACTTATCTCGAATAAAAGTAAAATTCATTGAAAATAAATATAACATATTAAGTAAAAATAAAATTCATTGAAAATAAATATAATATATTAAGTAAACGCTATGGTTTTAAAAGTTTGGCAAATGAGAATCTCATTCTAATGGATTATGTTAAACTAAGAAAGGAATTCCAACCCGTAAAAGAGGCTCGTAAAGAAGGAAAATGCATTAATGAAGAACAAGAGAGTAATTATAAGGGATAAAGACAAAAAAAAACCAGTAATAAATATGAATTCATGGACCTTAAAATTCTCATATGTTACTGTTGAGGCTTTCCATGGAGTAAAGGTCTTAAAATTCTCATATGTTACTGTTGAGGCTTTCCATGGAGTAAAGGTCGTAATTTGAGTTGAATTTCCAAAGAAATTGACATTATGTTGCTTATAAAACATAATGGGTCTCATATCCCTAACATGAATGAGATTGTTTTTGGGTTAATCGAGAAAAATTAATCCCATTGAGGAGGTCTTAGAGTTATAGTATGTTATGTAAGGTAGGACTTTATATCTTATATTAAGCTTCGGTAGAAAAACCATTTCAACCAATATATGTGGATGGAAATTCCATATATTTATGTTACTTTTTGGTATATGCGATTTTGCACCTATTAATTTTACATTTTATTAGTAAAACAATTAAATTAAGAAAATTTCCATTTAATAACTTAGAGCATTATATTTCTTATATAAAAACTAAATGCAACATCCTTTTCTTAAAGGACTTTAATGTTAATGCAACATCTATTTTCTAGGGGACTTTAATGTTAATGCAACAATTTTTTCACAAGGAACTTTAATGTTAGATTAATAAGCAACCAAATTATAATCCCGATTAAAATCTTTATCTCTAATATTTTATGATTAAATGAGGATCTTCATTTAACCTACATGTATAAAAGAAGTTTAAAATTTTTAAGGGAAAACTTGTTTCATACATATTGATTAAAATTTGTAGTTGCACAGAATTAATAATAGGCAACAATTTAATGGAGTGGATATAAATCTAACCAAATGACTTGCACTCATGGCCTTAGCAACAATTTTTTTATGTTATATTGGATATCCCCTTACTCATTGTACAATTAATTTTTGATATCTCAAACAACCATGGGCATGAATTTGGATCACAAAACCTTAATTTAACTATAAATATTAACATGCATAATATTTTCATAAACACATGCTCTAACGGTGAAAGGCATTTGATCTTTGAAAAAAGTAAAGAAAATATTTTTCTAAAACATTTAAAAGAGGAATTAAATTCCTTAATATGGGATAACAATACTGAGGATGTTTTTTCTTTTTTCTTTTTTCTTTAGAAATATCTTTATATTTCATATAAGGAATATATATGTTTCAATCCTCGAGGGACTAGTCAAACTCAACAACAAGGCACAAATCCATCACAACAAAGCTCATCATATCACTTGCAGGAATTGAACCTGGGTAGGGGGAATAACATTGATTCCTGTCGACCGCCCAAGATAAACCTAATTGACAACAATATTGAGGATGTTTATCATAACTTTCCAAGCAATATCTTACTTTGTATAAACAAGTGATCTCTTGAAATTTCTTTCGAAGGCAAAAATTAGGATAGTAACCCATGGCATGGCATAGATTTCAAGATTGCTAGGAAAACTATAAGAGATGCCTTTGATGAGTCTATTAAGTCTATTATTATAAAAAATTGCACATAAAAAACTAAAAGAAAAAAATGACTATAGGTATATAAAACATAGGATAAATTCTTCCACCTTTCTAAGTTCGCATCAAAAAAATTCTAAAGAAAAATCCCAACCTAAAAAGCTAAACATAACAATAAAATTTCTATGAGTGATTGGAAATCTTACCTTAAAAATCTCTATGTGTCCTCAAATGTTTCATATATCAACTAAAACCTTTCAATGACATGAGAGGGTTTTACTTTGAGGATAATAGGTTTCAGATAAAACACCAAACAAAAAGGAATGTTTCGACGACATCAAAGGTTATGAGGACAAAATCTTCAAAATTGGAGTCTTTGTTTTCATCCATCACATTCATAATAATTTCAACTTGCCAATCAAACAAGGTTCCGTTAAAGATTGAAATTAAATCCTCATCATCCATATTTAAATTAAAACCTCATTATCTATATTTTAATATGCGTGAAAAATATAATCACTCAAATTAACATGCCATTATGATTAACCTTTTTTTAACCACGTTATATGGATTATTTACAGGAAGAAGACTAATTTTTTTGTCAAAATTTTACATTTATGGATAATGACAAGTTGATTTTGAGGCTATCATTCAACCTTAAATCACCTTATTACTTTTAGGATTATCACAAAGGTGTTTCAAGATAATAAAGTTAATTGTTTTTGTTGGTTTTGTTTTTTTTACTTTAGGGAAGCTTTTGATATAGTTCTTAGAAAAATCTTATGAAAGAGATTGAAATATCCAAATATTTCTTTTAGATTGAGTGTTGTTGCAATAAATTTGAATGAAAAAGTAACTAAACATTTCAACAATAATGAGCGTTGATTAGAATAAATTAATTGCAATATAAGAGCTAAGCAATGATGTCCTTCGTCCCTTCTTTTTTGGGCATTTACACTCACAAGAAAGATGCATGTATAGAGAAAGTAGTTTGCATTGGCACTACTTTGGTGACAATAATTACCGAACTTATTATTTATGTAAATGATATTGTTCTTTTGGAAAAGGATCCCCCTAACACCCACAATCTTCACAAATACCTTACAATTCTTAATGATTTTCTGCTATCTCTAGAATTAAATAAATACCAAGAACATAATTGTTAAGATCATCTTTAGGAAAATGACCTACCCTAAAGTTATGTATGGAAATACCAACTTCAAGAAGTTATATTGCATAAAATCTTTGAATGGATCATCGTCACTAGCTCAATTAAAACTATAGTGCGGAGAGAAGGATTAATGGAGGTTGGAAAGCATATTTTGGTCTTGAAAATTGCACTAAAACATAATTTTGGAGTCGAAAAAAAAATCTTTGATATGCTCATTACTCTAGTGGACTTAGATAGCTATGCGGTTTGGGTTGTAGCATTATTAATGAAACTTGGGGAAATTTTTTGTGAATCCAAAAGTATTTTATAATTGATAATTTTAAAATGAAAAACAATATACTCTACCTAAGCCTTCTTTTAGATATTGAGCTTCCACCCATTAATAATAAATCTATCATCAAAAACTTAATTTAGAAATGTGAACTAATCAGTATCAAGACGAATGCTTCCTAACATTGATTCAAATATCACTCAAAGTCATTCCAAAAAATAAAAAACTAAAAGCTAGATCTTGAGATTGCCAATAAAAAGATACAAAAAAATCTTTATTTAAAATATCCATATTTTTTAAAATAGGAAATTAATATACCATAAGAAAACATAAACCCCTAATTAATTATTATTATTATTATTATTTTTGAATATTTAAAATAAAAAATTAATATTGCTAAAATGAGTGTAAACTCTCGTTAAATTCAAAAACCCAAAAAATATATTATAGTGAATACATTGTGGAAAGATAGAATATGCTATTTTTGTGGTATTAAAAAAGTGAAAGAGTGAAAAAAGTAGGAGTAAAAATAATTTATATTAGATTGCTTTATAAGTATTAGATTTTATATATTGTTTTTTTATTTAGGTAAAAAAAAGAACTTGACTTTTAAAAACTAAAAATTTATTGGTCAAGTATCATACTTTTCACAACATAATGCCATGTCTTAATTACATTTATTTTCACCAGATATTTATTGAACTTTTTATATTTCTATAATTTTGATAATAAAAATTTATTCATTATTCTATTGATTTGGAGTCAATAACATTTTAAAAAATATTTTAAATACTAATTTTTTAAGTGTATATCTATCTATCTATATATATATATAAACGACGGCTATACTATTTTTTACACAAAAAACAAGTACTAACCAATAATGCTGCATATTAGACTTATTTATAGCATGTAAAATTTCACTCATACAAATTAATAAAAACTTGAAAAAAACTAATTTTCAATCTTTTTTATTCATTCATTTATTTAAATTAAAACTTTGAAAAATCTAAATTAATATTGAGAAAATAATCTTTTCCCAATCTCATAAAAATTATACAAATATTTTATAGTTTTAGGAAGGAAAAACATGTACTTAATAAATCTCTCTAATTTTAAAGTTTTTATGTATCGGTAGAATTTGTTTTTTTTTCTTCAGTTTTAATGGTTTGAAAAAGGAATTTAAATAATGAGAATTTGTTTTTAATAAAAAAAACATATAGTTAAGGTTTTATATATGTAAATATTATTATTGGTTAATTAGATTTATTTTAGTTGGTTGAAAAGAATGATTACAATTTTATTAATTTAATTTTTATAAGTGACATATTAAGTTTATATTTGAGTATATTTTTGTAATGTTTTTGAGTCTTGGTGTTGTATGGTGTTGATCTTGAAAAATATTTTCTTTTCTTAAAATAAGCCCAAGATCAAACCTCATGATACTCGTTGTAATACCAATAGCATATCCAAAAATGTGCAAGCTAGATATATCAATAACTTATTTAGCAAAAGCCAAAATGTCTCAACGGGACTAAAATTGGACATTATCCCAAAAAAACCTCACTCTCCAAACTTGATCTTAAAAATCAACCTATCCTTTTATTGAATTAAAATTAAATAATTAAATAATAATAACACATCATTTTCCCATCACTTAAACTAAATCCACAAAAATACCATCTTAAAATATCTAACTTTTTCTATAAACTAAGAAAAAAAATACTTTATTACATGAAAATAAATATTAACCCTTTCCTATAAACTAAAAGAAAACACTTTATTACATAAAAATAAATATTATCATCCTTTTATATATATATATATATATAACAATGGTAAAAAAAGTATTGCTATAGCTTTAGCGCTATAATGACTGAACTCATCCCAAAAGAAACTTTACATGTCAAACTTTTCAAAAAGAGGGCAACTTTAACTCACCTTCATGTATTTATGATGATTTGTGATTTAATTGCAAGACGTGCCACAATTTTGTGAATAATCCATATTCAAATATTGGCAAGTATTGTACTGGTGTCTTTATATGTGTGAGGGAACTTAAGATGATTATTAAATATTTAAATACATTTTATAATACTAAATTTATTAATATTTTTTTATTAAATTTTTTTTTAAAGTAGTATTTTGGGTGGGGTTATTTTTTTGTTTTGAGAATTAAGAAGAATATTGGTATATTTGGATTCAGGTCACACTTCAAATAATGTTGCTGAAACTAATGTTTTATATAAGGGTTTAAGGCAAATTGTGAATTTAGAAATTTGGGAGGTGATTGTTTTGGTGATTCCTTAAATATAATTCACCATTTATATTCAAAATCTCTCCCCTCAGATACAAAGTTAAGTCAGATTTTCAAGCAAATTTATTAGTTGTATTAGTCTATCCCAAAGAAGAAAGTCTCCATGTTCTCAAATCAAATAACTCCAAGGCTGATCACATGACTAATTTGGGGTCAAGACTAAATCAAGGCGAACTTTGTTGACATAGGAAAAAATGTTATGTCCCCCTTCCTTAATGGTTAATCAGAAGACTTAGAAATTGAAGCAGAAGAATAATTCCTCATGATTTAATGTAACATTTTAATGCTTTGTAAATTTGGTTTTTGTTAAGGGGTGGCAGTGGAGAGAGAGGTCTTGTATAGCCCTGAAAGAAACCTTGTTAAGAGGTATGCATGTGTACTGGGAAAAATGACAAATAATCAGGCAAAAATGCATGTATTGTTACAAGATGTGATATTAGCCAAAATCACACGAGTATCAAACATTAAATTTTTAAGGAACTTGTTTATCCTCATCCAACACTTATGCAAAGGAACCTCGCCGAGAGATGAGCATTTGGAGAACTTATTGAAGCGGAATAAAGAAGATCTTGGAAGACATTCCACCAAAAAAATTACTTTCCTAAAAAAAGAAGAAGCCAAGCCAGATCTGCCACCTCACACCTTCTTAAAACATAGGGGCATTGCTCAAAGGACACCGTACAGATCTGCCATAGGATATCTCCACATGGCGATGACCACCTTTTGGGGAAGGCACTTATGAAGAGTTATGCTGGAATACGCTGGAATCATGTGGGATGAAATGACGCTGAAGCCACATAGCAGAACAACATGGTTTTAGCAATTAAGAATGTAAATTGGGAATTAAAAGCCGAGGATACTGGAAGTGAATTTGGCAGGTTCGATGCACCTAAAGCAGAAGCCAGCCTGGTGTGCCATTTTCCTTAACTGTGATAATTAGATTACAAGTTATTTTTTTCCTTTGTCTTGGGCTTTGGATAAATTGCAGGTATAATTTTGGTTCCTGAATTGGGTGGGTGGATGAAGAGCATTGGGCCTCTGGTCTGTTTGCAACCAGATGGTGTGTCTCTGCATCCTCTGCATGGATTCAACCCTTGAAGGGCCGTCTTGGACCATGTTTTGATGAAGGACCGACGACAAGATAGACAAAACTCCCGGTTGGACTCAGAAAACAACTCCCTCTGGGCAGTGCATAGTGGCTCGTGATTTGCCCTGTTTGATGCCTTTATGTGAAACTGGGCTGCTTGTTAGTTCGACGATATTCCCTGTAAAAAAACTGAGTTGGAGCACAACGATTTCTGAATTGGGTGGGAGAGGAACAAAAAAAATGTAGATTAGGAGAGGCCAGGACACCCTATGTCACTGGGCTCAGTGCTATGTCAATGATTGGATCAAGATGTGGTGTGATAAAGGAATGTGTTTTAAGCACCAATAGCTGAGAAAGGTAAACCGTTTGTAAATGTAAGGAGAGAGCCACTTAGATATTGGAGAAATGGATGCATTACAACTTAGATATGCTAGTGATGCATATGAAATTAAAGGAGTAGATGGAGACAAATGTCAATGTGTTAGAGGAAGTTCAAGCTTTGAAAGGAAAGTTGGCCATGAGACAGGCGCTATATAAGCAGATCGTTGCTTTGCAGGAGCAAGTTCATATTTTGAATATCATACTCAGAGAATGTGGTGCTGCAAGCTGGCGAGAAGCGAGAAGTGGGAAGATCTCTCGACCTCAATCAGAAGAGGAAACTGATAATCTCAACAAATGTATGTCTTGTCTTTTTTTTTTGGGACTCATATTCTCAACAGATGCATGCATTTTTGTAAATTTTTTGTAAATTTAGTCTTTTACTATGAAGTTATTGTAGGATGTATCACTATAGAGTTGTAATGAATTTTGAGAAAATAGGTAGTCCCTTAAAGTGTAAGTAGTTAAAATCAAACCAAAAGATAAGATGAACAAAATCTAATACATTTTTCGAGTACTTCTTGTGAACAGGCACATATTTAATAAAATATACATACCCATTCTTGTTAAAAAAATACATTGGTTTTTGTTAGACCAATATTGATGAATGTACATGTGGAATTATTGTAGATATTGTAGCATTTTGTTCAAAATCTTCAAGGTCAGAGTTTTGTAGATGGTGGTTGATACATAATCCATTCTGACCATGTCCATTGGTTTCAACTTGCTTATGTAAATCATGTATCTAAACTGAGCTTTAGCTTAATGCATTTTAATATAATAAAAATTCTCAATTCTTGTTTTATATATATATATATATATATATATATAATTTTTTAATTAAACATTAAAAAAATATTTTTTCATATAAATAATTTTTGGATTAATGGAAAAATCACGATTAAAGATATGAAAGTCATTAAAATTATCCAAAGATTATTTAGTGACACTCATATTCATAACTAGATTTGTGTCCAACTTCTCTTGCCTAAATTTGTGCCCACAAAGCAAATGATATCCTTTTTAACATATCCTTTTTAACATAACACTATGTGACCTACTACTCTATACCCCATAAATTACAAATTTACTATGTTTTATTAAAATATCTTAAAAAATAAATTTTATATTCTATAAAAATTAAAAAATATTTCTCTAATTTTTAAACATTTAAATAATTTCCTTTTTAATCTTACAAATTTATCATTTATTTTATAAGATTGGTTTTCCCAAAAAAAATCCCATAACACCTTCATGGTAGGAAAACAAAATCCTTTATCTTTATACATATTAAAAACTAAATTTAAATTCTTTTAATAAAATAATAAAATATTAATAAAAAATATTAAACATGGACAATTTTACATTTCCACAAAAAAATGAAAAATGTGACATAATAATCCATGGATGTTTTTTTTGTGATTTTATTTATTTATTTTTAACTTTAATGAGAATTTCTAGAGAATTAGTAACTTTGGAAATTTTGTTACCACTATTAAATTAGAGACGACTACTTCATAAATGCCACAAACAAGCTAGTAACAACATGTGAGGCTTAAACCCATGCAGTTGGGAAACAAATTGTTCACCAAACCACTCAAGGCTTATATAATACGAGTTTTTATAAACTCTAATCTTCATACATTTATGATTTTTCATATATGTGAGATTATGATTTTTCATACATTTATGATTAGAGGGGGGGTAAATTGATAATATTGTTAACATTGAGGTTAGCTTTAACATTAATAAATATTTAAGTCATAGAATCTAGAATTAAACACTAAACATAACTCTCTATATATATTTTTTAAGATTACATTCTCAAGTAGAAGCTTCTTTATCCTCTTAATGCCACATTCCTTTCCTTTTGGGTTCATTAATGAAGGGGTTTCTTATACTAGATTCAATCGTAAATTCGATGAAGAAAACTATTGAAAATGATTAGGAAGAATGATTGGATTGAGATGAACGATTGAGATTCTTTCCACCTAGGTTCAATTCCTATAAGTTATATGATGATTTTTTATGTAATGGTTTGTTGTTGAGAAAGAATAGTCCCTCTAGAAAAACAAGTGGAAGATAATAAATTACCTTCCATATTCTCTTATGGTTCACAAATAAATTTTACAAGGAGGATTGTTTATAATTTTTTTTGTGTGGCAACAACCAATTATTTCATTTAAAATTCCAATTTCCATGACAAGTCAAAGGGTGATACAAGAGTTTCAACTCTTTTGAGGAATGCAGGTTTCTATAAGGGAAGAAGCATGAGGTTGGAAACTTCATTCTACCACATGGTATTCTCCACATACAACATTCAGAACCAAAATGAATAAGAGAAAACTTTAATAGTTACACACACGATAAAAAATCATTCAATCACCTATGGAGAAGTTGATACAAATCTATAGAATGAGATCATGATCACATGGAGGAACTATGCAATGCACGTTGATGCCCACTCCCTCCTATGGACAAGGAATGTTTTCAATTACCCCTAACATTCATTCACATTATATACATTGCAAGATGTGCATAACTTTATTTGAACATAATACATGTTGCAACATGTGCTTAGATTCAAGCTTACATAAAAATATAAAGGTGTAGCTTATGATTGACTTGGTATAACTAATGGTTGTAAGATACATAGGGTATTGATTGTCTTCTACTAATTCTATTAGAAAATTACACTTTTAACCACAAACTTTTGAACATAATTGTTAAGGCCTTATCAGAAAAATCCTTCTTAATCATGAGGTAATTTTTCAAGAACACTAAATATCCTCTTATAGGATAAGTTTGTAATTCGAAAAGGACTGTTGGGGCCTTCGTTTAATTTTGAAAAGGTTTTGATCAATTTTGGCTGACCGAAGGATGAGGAGGAAATGGGTGGCAGCAACGGTTAGCTTGCGGATGGGTCAACTAGATAGCAAGGCAGTAATAGGCAGTTGCAGAAGAGTTGCGGTAAGGTGGCAGCGGAAGACAAAGGCAGCCGAGCGGGCGGGAAGGTGTAAGAGCAACCGAGTGAGAATTGGCAGTCCAGGCAACAAAGAGTTATATAAAAGGAAAGGGCCAGTAAGGGAGAGGGGTTGGCTGGTGAGGCTATTGGAGTTGGCATTGAAGAGAGGATAGCTGGTTGCGGTAGTCCAATATCAGAAGGCATGAGTTTGGATGAGCAGGACCCTTGAGACTGAGACCAAGCCCGTGAGTCTATAAACGAGCATTCCTTGTATTTGCTTGCGGCGAATGTCGAGATGTATTGTACTGTTTTACTGTTAAATTAATAGAAAGGAAAGTCTAGACTGGTTGTGGATTATGATATGTATGAACATACATGATGTGAAGGCTCTTTTAAAATTTTGAATTGTCCTGTCTGATGCATGCACTTAGTAGTTTCTGTGTATCAGATGTTATGCTATTATCTTTGTTATGTGTGTAATGTTAAACCTCTGTTATCGTATGATGCGTCGGTTGGTGCTCCCTTAACTCCATGATGAACCCTTCTTACTTCCGTCGCGGCACGCCTCGGTGAGACTCCTTACTCCTTGGGTAAGGTGAAAATATTGGCTTTTTCCTAGACTACAATATACCATTGTTGGCCCTTTGCGCCCGAACCCAGGGTCCTTTCCCCCTGATGACTCTTTTGTGCCAAAAAATGGTTTCGTTGCCGGGACCTGAAGTTACGAGAACTGGTTCGGAACATGATGTCGAGGATATTCCAAAGAGAGATCAGGGATTGGTGGAATCATAAAGTAGATCAGTTTGTAATAGAGCAAGTTATCCGTCGGAATCAACCAATCAACAAGGTGAGTGAAGGGATTTTGTATGCCGATGGTACCAATGACCAATATGAGATATTCTGGTGCAAGTTTCCGGAAGACCTGTACAATTGGTTAAGAAGGCTGAAAGGGCAGAATCGGTTAGGGGGGTTGACGACAGTTCGCTGTAGCTAGACCCGTTGGATCTCATATTGCTTCAATAGTTTGACAATGATCTGACTAGAGCCGTCGATTTTTGGGTCAAGACTACAGTGGAAGGATATATAGTCGAGTTCACTGCCGAGAGTTATCAATCCTTCTCAAAGGCAGAAGTGGTATTTGGATCCAGATTAAGAGGAAGGTTGATGATGGAAGTACGTGGATTAAGATGTTTATGGTAGAAGAAGGATTACTACCCTTGCCCACCACGGAGATGGCAACGTAAAACCACAATACAAGGGGAAGTACTTAAGGGGGGGAATGCTACCAGTTGGTGAATAGAGATGCTGCTGAAGGGATGGATGCAGAAGAATTGAAGAAAGTTAGATATGTCAGAGCGCAAAGGAGAGCCCTTCTAGTAGATAAGTGGCAGGCAAGAGTGATTCAGACTTTGAAGAAAAGGAAGATGGGCCCCCACCAAGTAGGAGCGGTGACGAGAAAACCCCGAGTCGAAGAGGGAGAAAAGGAAGATGCTTAGAAAAACAAGATCGGTGACACGATATATAGGAGCCAGAGGGATGAAGAGAGACCTTCCCTACAGATCGTGGAAGGGACATCGCAAGAGAAAATGCTGAGTGGGTATGGAGAGGAGAGAAAGGAGGACATGGGAAACATGATGAGAAGATTATTTAACGAAGGAGAAGCATCCATGAGGAGTTAGCAACAATATCCTCGAGACACAGGTGGCGTCTCCCTCGATCTTCCCCTGGTACCTTATTACAAGCCGAAGAAATTTGTTATTAGCTTAGCCAAGGTAGTATGGGTATATAGGGCGTGTGAGAAGCATAAAGCTAGTTTTAATATTGGATGCAACAAATAAACCGATAATGTTAGTAACTTAGGATCACAAGGATCCCAGCAACCAGGGAACAAAGGGTTTGTGTTGTTAGCTCATACCCAAATTAGTATGTCGAGATCTTTTACCAGATATCTAGAGTTTGCAGGAAGGGGAAACGAGGATGTGGAACAATAATGATATCTCTATGAAGTTATCTGAAGAGCACGACAGACTCTAGACAACGTTAGGACAATGGAGTTTCAGATCACACTGAGGGAGAGGGCTCTGTGTTGGTTTATAAAATGGGCGGAGCAGAACCAGAACCCCACAATAGATGATATCAAGAGAGGATTTGTGTAGGAATTCAAAGTACCACAGACAGACCAGCAGGGGTTATCAGAACTATGGGAGATTAAGCAGAAGGAGGGTGAGATGTCCTGGGAGCTCATGCAAAGGTTTAAGGATGCCATTGCTAAGTTGAGTTACACTCTAGACCCGAATCACCAGTGGGACTGGTTTATAAAGGCACTCTTACCCCTAACCAGAATGCTACTGACGCAACAGAAAATCAGAACCCTCCAAGATGCTTTGGAGCAAGCATCACAAATAGAATCCATGGCTAGGTATCCTCATGAATACCTGGGAGGGACGAGCTTGCAAGACTCGTCGATCATGGGTCTCCAGAATCAGAATGCAACTTTAATGGAGAAGCTGAAGGATCTTCAGCCAGTACGACTAGCTAGACCCAACATATGGTGCACC
Organism: Pinus tabuliformis; assembly: GCA_031772625.1. Taxonomy (NCBI): domain Eukaryota; kingdom Viridiplantae; phylum Streptophyta; class Pinopsida; order Pinales; family Pinaceae; genus Pinus; species Pinus tabuliformis. The sequence goes on along the minus strand of CM062819.1, from coordinate 1,413,623,110 downwards.
CATTGCATGGTGGAAGGGAATGTTGAGACAGAGTTCCCCATGTTGCGAGGGATTAATCATCTAGGGGGGTCACGAGGTCGTAAGGGGCCTCGCCAACCGTAGGAGTTGCGGCAATAGGAGTGCAAGGAGGTTCGAGTCCTCTTCAAGGCATAATATTGCTCATGCTTATTGAATGAGCAATATTATGGCAAATCTCGTAGAGTATCTCAATAGATTGAGATATATTCTCTGTTGATACGAGGTATTCCGACGATCGATTACCTACAAGTTAACGCTGTTGGAATAGGACAGTGGATCACAGGTAGGATCAGATCTTCTCTACCTAATGAGGAGTCCATTTTTCCGGGAAGGAATAGACAAAACTTTTGCGAGATATGTAGAATGTATGGACACCTACCACAGATGTGCCCAATACTGCAGAAATACTCCAACATCCCCAATAACAACTGTTGTGAGTTTTGTGCATCTACAACACATCACATTGACCAGTTCCGAGCACTGGATGCTCTAGCAGAACGGCTGGATAGATCTACATTCAGAATTAATGATTCAAACCGGGGAGGACGAGGAGGAAATGGGAGAGGAGGAAGAACGAGAGGAAGAGGACCCATAAGGTGTTACAACTGTGACTAGGAAGAACATGTCGGCAGGGAATGCCCGTTCCCTAGGAGACTCTGATGCTCACAATGCAGGATTAACACCAACGCCATGGAGGATTGTCCGGAACTCATTGCAAAGTGGGAAGAAAAGACCAGACAGAGGGGGGCTAACCTGGTTAATGCTGAACCTCGTACCAACGACGATCTTCCCGCAACCAATATTAATATAGTCACCTGAGGAGGAAAGAAGATGGGGGAGGATCGTAGCACAGTGGACCCACCCTTGGTTGTTAAAGCGACATCCCCAAAGAAAGTGTATCAGCCTAAATGAAAAAACAGTATTATCATGAGGCAGCTAAGCTGTTCGAGGGGATGACTGAGAAGAGTGATGGCTAGGGACCAAATGGCCATGTACTTGATCATAACCAGTCGATTGAAGAGTGGTTTAAACTATTATTGAAGATTGTCGAAGATGAATGAATGTTGAAGGAGTTGCGGAAAAGTTTAAAGGCTGCGTTATCCATAGTGGAAGGGGAAGTGGAGCAGTCACTTGCCGACTTACCAGAAAATAATTCGAAAAGAGTGAGACGAAATAAGAGGAGAAGCGGAAAGGAATTTCGAATCAATGCTTAGGTTGCGGGATTCGAGATAAGGGACACAATTTTACAATTGGGATCATATGTAAACATCCTACCTAGAAAAACATGGGAGGCAATGGGAAAGTCACAACTGAAATACTCACCAATTCAGTCATGAATTGAAAACCAGTATTATATATTGCCCATTGGAAGGTTAGAAACCGTGGAAGTAGATGTGGCGGGGGTGAAGAAACACACTGAATTTGAGGTAATTGACATCATGGGGGATAAGGACCCATACCCGGTGCTCTTTGGGATCGATTGGGCCTATGAAAACTATGCTATCATTGACCTAAAGAAAGATATGATCCTTTTTGAAGCAAAAGGACTGAGGGTGATCCAACCCTTGGACCCCTATCAAGGCCCTAGGTTCACAGAAACAGTAGATGACAGAGATGAACTAGGAATGCTAGACCAGCTATACACGCTCACAACAGGAAAGAGGGAGGATTACATAAATCCCACTATAGGAGGATCCGTCAGCTAGAGAAGTATCCAAAGCTCAGAGACCGGCTCGGAAGCTGCATGGGATGCATGGCAGCAAGGTGGGTATGAACTAAACACTAGACGTTGTGCAATGATAACCCGAGTAAATTGGATAGGAACAGAGATAAGCGACTATCCCAAATATTATGGCCTTGAACTGGTGGACACCTTCTTGAACAGGGTAGACCAGGAAATGACGGAGGATCAAAAGATTCCATTTCTTGATATTTCTTTCATGGCAACATCGGAAATATGGTGGAGAACACACCACAGTGCACTAAGGGACTGGGTGAGCATCAAGCAAGCCATGAAGGAAATATTTGCCCAGGATGCAGACCGAACACAGGGTAAGGCAAGTTAAAATGGGGAATCAAGTCCCGAGAGGCACGTCGAAGATTGCATAACAGATTGGAAAATCGAGGGAATACCAAAGAACATGTGGGTACAATCATTTATACATACCTTGGGAATTGTTCCCGAGCTTGGTACATACAGGCGAAGCTCCATTATCAAACAATGGATTGGGATGCTTTGGAAGTATAGTTTGTTAGTAGCTTTTCATTCAGAAGTAACGAGGAACACATGACAAAGACACTCCAGGCGATAAAAGGGGTTCTGTTTGCCCCAGGACAGTTAGTTGAAGGATGTCCCGATGAAAGTTTTCTGGAGTGTCTGTCTAACATGGATTCTCTGGAATATGCGACATGCGACAAGGTGGACACAGAACTAGAGGAGGATGGGTTAGATGGATTGAGACACCTAACCTTTGAAGAAACAAAAGGAGAAAGAGACATCCGGGAGAGCCCCTCAAAAGAAGGTGCTCACCTTCTACCAATGAAACTAAGAAAACAAAAAGTTGGGATGGAGGATAAGCCCAAAATAGCGTCTGTGGGAGACTACTGGGATGAACAAAACACAAAAGAATTTTTCGACCTATTACAGGAATACCAGGACCTGTTTCCAGCTTTAGTAGCAGAGCTGAAGGGGATAAAAGGAGACATAGGGGAAATGAATATTGTTCTGAGGCCAGATGCCATGCCGGTAAATCATAGACCATATAGATTGAACCCACAAGTAAAGGAGAAGGTTAAGAAGGAAATCGACAAAATGTTGGAAGCATGAATTATATTTCCGGTAGATGAAGTAGAGTGGATAACTCTGATAGTCATACAAAACAAAAAGGATGTGACCGAAATTAGAGTATGTGTTGATTACAGGAGCCTCAACAACGCATGTGTGCATGACCCATTCCCGACACCCTTCAGTGATGAGGTCCTGGACAATGTGGCAGGGAAGGAAGCATATTCGTTTATAGACAGATTCTCGAGCTACCATTAAGTTCAAATAGATGCGAAGGATAAAAGGAAAACAAAATTCACTAGTGGGAGGGGGTCATATGCATACACTGTAATGCCATTCGGACTAAAGAACGCACCAACGGCCTTCTCAAGGATTGTTATAGTTGCATTCCGAGATTATATGCACATGTTTCTAGAAGTGTACATGGATGACTGGACAGCATATAGTCTGCTAAAGAACCACACAAGCTTATTAAGGGTTATGTTTGAAAGGTGTTGACAACTGAATATTTCCTTAACCCTCAAGAAATGTATTTTTGCAGTCCCGTTTGGAACATTACTAGGGCATATCGTCTGCAAGGATGGAGTATGCATAGACCCAGTGAAGGTTGCGGCAATTGTCAACATGGAACTACCGCATAACGTGAAGAAACTAAGGTCAACTCTAGGCCATATGGGGTATTACCAGCGCTTCATCAGGAATTATGCATCAATCACAACCCCAATGGAAAAGCTACTGAAAATGATGGAAGAGTTCGTTTGGACTGAGGATTGTTAGATAGCACTGAATAAGTTGAAGGAAAGGCTGGTAATTTCCCCTATCCTTGTCTATCCAAATTGGAAAAAAATGTTCCATGTGCACATTGATGCATCAGGGATAGCGCTGGGAGTAGTCTTAGCACAGCCAGGGGAGAAAAATATGGACCACCCAGTGTATTATGCTAGTAGAACCCTGTCAATTGTGGAAAGAAACTATACAACAACCGAGACAAAATTACTTGTTGGGAGCGACATTCAAATTCTTTACAGACTATTCCACACTGAAATACTTGGTAAACAAACCAGTACTAGAAGGTAAAATATGGTGATGGTTATTGCTGCTCTAGGAATTTACTTTCGAGGTGGTCATAAAACCTGATAGACTGAATGTGGGGCTAGACCACTTGTCGCGATTAGAGACAGGGGAGAATGAGGGAGCAGTGGATGATCAATTACCCAACATCGACCTATTTAGAATAGAGGCAGTCCCGGATCACCTAGAAAAGGTCTCTATGTTATTAACAACATGTCATTTCCCAGAAGGATATACGACAACACAAAGATGACACTTGGTAGTAAGGGAAGCAGATTATCAATTGATTGCAGGACACCTCTACAAGATGGGCTTAGATCAAATATTGAGGCATTGCATCCTCCAGCATGAAAGAAACGAGGTACTATGGGAATGCCATGTGGGAGTCACAGGAGGCCATGTGGGGGGTAAAGCCACCGCAAGAAAGATACTGCAAGCAAGACTATGGTGGCCGACTATTCATAAAGATTCTAAAGAATTTTCTAAGAGTTGCGATGTTTGTCAAATGGTTGGAAAGCCTTCGCGATGAGATGAGCTACCTTTAAATCCCGTTCACACATCGAAAATATTTGACAAGTGGGCAATAGACTTCATTGGACCCATTACACCACCGGCGAGGCATTCATGTGCAAGATACATAATAACCGCAACCAAATACCTCAGCAGGTGGGTAGAAGCGGCACCCATCAAGGACTGTACAATAGAAACAACCGCAAGGTTTATTTTCGAGAACATAATCTCAAGGTTTGGATGCCCAAGGAGTCTCACAAGCGACCAAGGAATGCACTTTCTGAATGAAACCATTGAGACTCTTCTGAAGACTTTCATGATTCAACATAACAAGAGTATCTCGTATCACCCACAGGCCAACGACGCAATCGAAGCATTCAACAAAATCCTAGAGAAAGGGCTAACAAAGGTTGTATCAGCCAATAGGGATGACTGGGATGAAATAATACCCGCAACTCAATAGGCATAGAGGACAACAGTAAAGAGACTTCATAAGTGTAGGTTTTAACCCCGTACAGAAATTACCTGCATACGAATTCTAAAACATAGAAAATAAACAATGCGAGAGCATAACACATAAGACACATATACATAGAGATTTTCCCTTGGATCCCAAAACTGGGACTACCGGCTTGATTTTTCATTATGTTCCTTTCAATGTTACAATACATATTTATACATGCCAAAGCATCCAATACCATGGACCGAAAACCATCGCGTCCAAAACCATGGACCAAAAAACCATAGGTAGGTTCGCCTAACCTAATATAGGGTCCAATTTTTTTTTCCCGGGGTGCTGCCCCGGACCCCATAGAAGGGGGCTACCCGCCCCCCTCAAACCCCTTGGACAGGGGGGGCTACCACCCCCCTTGTGACCCCCCCGCTACGCAATCGGCAGAACAAAGGGGGTGCTCTGCCCCCCGTCTAACCCCCCGGTTCACTACGTAAGTTAGTCGTGGAAAGATTATAACACAACCCAAAATTCTCCCACTTGTTGTTTTCTTTCCACAGGGGGCCGCAGGAGAGCTTAGTCATTTTTCCAGCCTTGAAACGCCCATTGTTTCTCTACACCAGGAGAACTTCTCAGAGCTCACAGATTTTGTCAATGCATCTGCAGTATTCTTCAAAGTGTCCACCTTTAATAGCAACACCTTTTTGTCTTCTATCATATCCCTCACAAAGTGATATTGAACATCAATGTGCTTTGTCTTTGAATGGTAAGCAGCGTTCTTTGCTAAGAAAATTGCACTTTGGCTTTCACAGTCTATCCTTATGGCTCCCTGTACTAACCCCATACTTGAACACAATCTCTGTAATCAAACTGCTTCCTTGCTTGCATGAGTGGCTGCCATGTATTCTTCCTTTGTAGTTGATAGTGCCACTATAGATTGTTTCTTACTCATCCAATTGACTGCACCTCCAAATAGGTTAAACACATACCCACTTGTAGATCTTCTATGATCCAAATCTCCAGCCTAGTGTGCATCAACAAAGCCATGGATATCCAAAACTCTGTCTAATCCTGGTCTTCCTTGGTAGCACAAACCATAATCACTAGTGCCACGCAAATACCTGAAAACCCGCTTCACTGCTGTCCAATGCTCCTTCCCTGGTTTTGACATAAACCTGCTCAATACTCCCATTGCATGTGCAGTGTCTGGTCTAGTACAAACCATTGCATACATTAGGCTACCGACTGCACTTGCATATGGAACACGAGACATATCCTCTTCCTCTTCTTGTGTCTTGGGACACTGTTCAACAGATAAATTTACACCTACAGGAATAGGAACCTTCATCGGGTTACTATCCTGCATATTAAACCTCTGCAGTATTGTCTCGACATACTTCCTCTGGTTTAACCAGAGCTTCCTCTTTGCCCAATCTCTTTTAATTTCCATGCCAAAAATATAGTTTGCAGCACCAAGATCTTTCATGTCGAATTTGGAGGACAATTGGGTCTTCAAATCCTGGATAATTTCTTTGTCATTTCCAACCAGCAACATATCATCCACATACAAGACCAGATAAATAACACGGTCACCAATTAATTTAAAATACACACAGTGATTTGTTTTGCTTCTGGTGAAGCCAAGTCCTCGTATAAATGTATTAAATTTCTGATACCACATCCTTGGTGACTGTTTTAACCCATATAGAGACTTCTTTAACTTGAATACCAGTTCTTTCTTACCCTTCACCGCAAAGCTTTCAGGTTGCTTCATGTAGATCTCCTCTTCTAGATCCCCGTGAAGAAATGTTGTCTTCACATCCATCTGTTCTACCTCAAAATCAAAAGCAGCAGCAACAAATAAAAGTAATCTAATAGAAGTTACCTTGGCATTAGGAGAAAAAATATCACCAAAATCAATTCTCGGCACCTGGGAATAACCTTTTGCTACCAATTGAGCTTTGTATTTCTCCACCTTTCCTTATGTGTTTGTCTTCTTATTAAACACCCATTTGCTACCAATGGGTTTCATTCCAGCCGTCAACTCCACCAGATCCCAAGCCTCATTTTTGTGCAAAGATGCCATTTCATCAACCATGGCCTCTTTCTAGAGTTTTCCATCCTCTGAATCTACTGCTTCCTTCACAGTTATGGGATCATCATCAGTAACAGACAAAGCAAAATTTGAACTGAAAGCAGATGGACTATACCTTTCTGGTTACCTTCTTTCTCGAACTGATCTTCTCACAGCCGGAGTTTGTGGCTCTTCATCTTCTGATTCCTCCTCTGCTGTAGAGTCTCATTCTTCCTCCTTCAGCTCAAACTCTATCTTCTCAGGTTCCTTTGGTTTGACTTCATGTTTAATAACATCTTTCACCTCTTTGAACACCACATCTCGGCTATACACAACCTTCCTTATTGCTGGGTTCCAAAGCTTATAACCCTTTAAACCATCCTTATACCCAATAAAGATGCACTTTTCAGATTTACTATCCAACTTGGTTCGTTTCTCCTTTGGAACATGTACATATGCATCACATCCAAATACCCTCAGATGTGAAAGAGAGGGTTTCGTACCAGTACATACCTCTTGTGCAGTTTTATTCTCCAATGCTGATGAAGGTGATCTGTTGACCAAATAACATGCTGTCTCCATTGCCTCTACCCAGAATTCCTGTCCTAACCCGGCACCACTGAGAATGATTCTTGCCCTTTCCATCAAAGTCTTGTTCATTCTTTCTGCGCCTCCATTTTTCTAAGGTGTATATGGAGTAGTCTTCTGCTGTGCTATACCACACTTCTTACAGAATTCTTCAAATTCCTTTCTGCAAAACTCTCCACCGTTATCAGTTCTCAGCACCTTTATCTTCTTCTCTGTTTGGTTTTCCACCAGAGCCTTAAATTCTTTAAACCTATAAAAGACTTCAGATTTCTTCTTAAGGAAATACATCCATGTATTCCTTGAGAAGTCATCTATAAATGATACATAGTACACAAACTTACCTAGTGATGGAACCTTCGTAGGTCCAAACACATCACTGTGCACAAGCTCTAATATCTATTTTGCCCTCTTACCACCATAGGGGAAACTCAACCGATTCTGCTTCCCATATACACAATTTTCACAGAAATCAAAATCCAGAGAGCTATTACTCATACCTTCTACCATACCTTTACCATGAAGTATTCGAAGGCCCTTCTCTCCTATATGTCCAAGCTTTTGATGCCACAACATGGTCTTCTCTCTAGAGACCACTAGATTTGCTGCTCCACTTTCAGGAACCACAGAACTGTTGCACCCATCAACAACAGTGCTACCTTGTAGCTTGTACAGAGTTCTAGTTCGAACTCCCCGCATCAATACCAGTGCTCCCTGAACCATCTTGTAGGTATCCTTCTCAAACACTGTTTTTACACCTGCATCATCCAGCTTTCTTACAGAAATCAAATTTCTGGCTAATGCAGGAATATGCAGAACACCCGGAAGTGTTCTAACCCTTCCACCTTGCAACTTCAACTTTACTTTTCTGCGAACAACAATCTAGCCTTCCTATCATCCCCTAAGAAGACATCACCACCATCATATTTATGATACTTGCAAAACCACTCTCTATGGGGAGTGAAGTGAAAGGATGCACCTGAGTCAATCAACCATGCCTCATGATCTACATGTGTACTTGAAGAAGCCAAGTACACATCCCCACCTTCATTTGAGGTGGTTTTCGCCTCTGCAGAAGGAGCATCATCAGATCCATTTCCTTATTAGGAGCTTTAGATTTATAGTCCCTTTTGTAGTGCCCTTCCTTTCCACATTTCTAGCACACCACCTTTATAGGTTTTCCTAGAGATTCAGATCTCCTTCTAGATTTAGATCTCCCACTCGATGACTTATTTTTGTTTCTGTTTTGGGACCGTCCTCATACAGACAAGGCATCACCATTCTGGATCTCCATATTTTTCCGTCTCATCTCCTCTGTTAGCAAGGATGAGACTATTTCATCAAACTGCAAAGCAGTTACATTGCTACCTATTGCAATAACCAGACTATCCCATGAATCTGGTAGAGAACACAACAAACTTATGCACTTATATTCATCTGAAATTTTAATATCAACAGATGCTAACTGACTTACCACAGTATTAAATGCGTTTAGATGCTCTGTCACCAAGTCTCCATCTTTCATCCTCAGTTTATACATCTTTTTCCATAGGAATAGTTTATTCACCAGAGACTTAGATTGGTACAAAGTCCCTAACTTGTCCCACAAAGCCTTCGCCATAGCTTCCCTTGATACATTCAACAATACTGAATCTGAGACACACAATCGTATTGTGCTCTTTGCCTTCCGATCCAACTTCTTCCATTTTTCATGGTACACTCCTGTTGGTTTAGTACCCAGATCTACCGCGATCCACTGATCTTTATCCACCAACAAATCCTTCATCTTGAGTTTCCACAACTCAAAACTCTGACCATTAAATTTCTCGTTCTCTATCTTTCCACTGCTCGCCATCTTCTTTCACCACTAGAATCGATTTCGCAGATCTCCCACTGAACAGGGTCTACCACAGGCCCGAGAGAAACCCTTCAGCAACAAAGGCATCCCCTTGAAGCCAAAACAGCTTTGATACCAAATGTAGGTTTTAACCTCGTACAGAAATTACCTGCATACAAATTCTAAAACACAGAAAATAAACAATACGAGAGCATAACACATAAAACACATATACACAGATATTTTCCCATGGATCCCAAAACCGAGACTACCAGCTTGATTTTTCATTATGTTCCTTTCAATGTTACAATACAGATTTATACATGCGGAAGCATCCAATACCATGGACCAAAAAACCATAGGTAGGTTTGCCCAACCTAATATAGGGTCCAAAAAAAAAAAATTTCCCAGGGCACTGCCCCGGACCACGTAGAGGGGAGCTACCTGCCCCCCTCAAACACCCCGGACAGGGGGGACTGTCGCCCCCCATGTGACCCCCTCGCTGCATAATCGGCGCAACGAAGGGGGGGCTCCACCCCCCCTCTAACCCCCGGTTCACTACGTAGGTTAGTCTTGGAAATATTATAACACAACCCAACAATAAGCAAACTCCATTTCAGCTAGTATACAGAAGGGAAGCAGTGGTCCCAACATAGTTTATATTACCAGGCATCTCCATATCTGAAGCAATGGGGATGACAGACAACATGGCCTTACGAGAAAGATTGAGTCAGCTGATGGAACTTGACGAAACCCGATTCTTGGCCGAGTTTCATCAGTCATTGGAGCAGAGAAGGAAAAAAGCTTGGCACGATGAGCATATTAGAAAAAAGTCTTTTGAAGTAGGGGATCAGGTACTACTATACGACAACTAGTTCCAGAAATTCCCAGGTAAACTACAGATGCACTGGTTGGGCCCATTTATAGTCACATAAATAAGAGATTCTAGAGCAATGAGACTCGCGCAACTGGATGGAGTCATGCTGCATGAATGGGTGAATGGCGCTTGCCTGAAGCCCTTCCACAAGACATAAATCGAGATAAAAGAGGGTCTCGGAAATGAGCCCACAAGTAGGTAGGAAAACAAAAAGAAGAAGATAAGAAGAAGTTCGTCAGTTATAATAAGCTACTAGGTAGAGTCATGGGTTTTTTATGAGAGAAATAAGTATAAGGTCAATAAGGTTGCGGCAACAACTTCAACACGCCGCAACTCATTTGTGGTCGAGGGGGAAAGAAAAGTAGAATTAGTAGTCACACATGTAGTCCCAGTCAGCAAGGTACACATAGGCATGCACTTTTTGCCGTCATTATGATCACATGCTGTACCCGTCCTTTCCGCCATACTAGTAGTCATTTTCATATTAAGTAACGAATAATGCAACTGTCAAAGTAGGAGCTGCAAAATCTTTTCCCATTAAGCACGAATTTAGTTAATAAATAACCCCATCATGGAAAAATAAATACGCCATGCAGCCCATTCTGTGCTTTCCCAGTCCACGTCATGGTTGTCAGGTCTAGGTCGGATGACGGCGACAAGGTATAGCTAGAACAGATGGCGAAAGTTGCCAGAGTAATTAGTTTCTAAGGTCCAGTCAATTAGGAAACGTCGTGTCAAGTCCGACTACTTAACTTGCAAGATAATGAAGGAAACTCCAGAATTTCAATTGCAGATAGCAGGAGATTACAAGTTTGCTCTAAAGAGCAGTTGTAGTGACACAGAAGCAAGAAACCTCAGGTACAGATCATTTACCAAAGGCAAAGGGGGATGGCGAAGGGAATTGTATCAGTCCCACAGGACCCATTAGATGAATGAATTGAGGTGGTTGACAATTTGTATGGAAAATATGATAAGGCAAATCTGGTCGACAATGATCTTACAGACTGCTTCTAGTTCCCAGCTCTGAAAAGGGAAGTTTATGTAGAGGACATCTAGAGGGAGGACGACACCAAGACCTCCAGGATCAAGGAGGATTTCAAAGGGATACATAGGTCGAATTTACTCCATTTGAGAAGCTTACCTATGTTCAGCACTCAATTCACCGCAATGCAGTGTACCAAACTTTTAGCAAGCATGATGCACAAAGGATCACTGTGGCTGGACAAGGAGTATCCCATTCATGTGGATGATATTAATCGTCTAACAGGGTTGTCAGTAGGGGGGAAGGTAGTGAGCACAACATTTCAGTCAGGGGCTAAGAGAGCCAAGAAGCAGACTGAAGATAACATCTATGCAAGATATGGGACTGAGCGGGGTGGAAGAGGAGCGAAGCTCGATATGATCAACAAGGTCAACATCAGATTTTCCTGCTACATCATAGCGGGAAAAACCATGAGACATTATACAAAGAACGAATGCACACTGGACGTAATTTTGATTGCAGAACATTGCTTCTAGGGAGAGGTACTTAACTGGTCCACATTTGTTCTTAACGAGCTGTTTGAAGCTTGTGAATATGTGTACAGGTGAGGTACCAGTGTCATGTTCGGGTTCATTTTGATGTCTTTGGCAATGTGGAAGTGGAAGCCGCCAAAGGAAAGGGAAATGGTGACCATTATCGAAGGACAACCAATAGCACTTCGCTATGACCCATGGAGGGCATCATGAGACCCAAATAGGTAAGAGATAAATGAGATAGCTTTCAAGGATTGGTATGAGCAGATGTTAGCCACCATCAGGTTAATAGAGAGGACACCAAAGGCTCTGCTGGACGAATTCTCAGAAGAGGTATGGTTCGGAGCCTCACACACACACACCTATCTTATACCACAGTGTGTCCACCCGTAGACCTTTAAGATGAGGCCACAGAGGTTCGTTCTAACGGCAGCAGTGCTACACAAGGAGGTGGGATCATGGTCGGGAGTGGCCTATGAAATCACGGACGAGAAATACAACTACCTGTTCGAGGCCTTGAAGCTGTTGGCACAAGGGGGAGATGTGGTGGAAAGAAGCAGGAAGCGCCAAACAGAAGATGTCCTCCACCCCATGGTGCTTCAGATGGAGGAGAAAATGTTTGAGCTAAGGCGAACAATTTCCAGCTTCGAAGGACAATCAGGTGAGAGCAATTATCCTGCCCAATTTCAAGGTTCTACCATGTTCTCACCCATTATCACAACCTCGCTGACCATGCAACTCCCGATGAGAGTAGCCCACCCTCCCTCTCATCCAACGGTCCCTAAGCCAAAGAAGAAACAAGTTTTCCGCACTCTGGCCGTCAAAAAGCTGAAAAATGCTCCACCACCCCGATTGTCGACCTTACTAACGAGGTGGAGCCCTCAATTTCTTCATCCCTCATAATTGAAGAGATTCCCACCAGCACTTCCACCGCTTTACATCAGTCGCGGGAATCATCCCCACACATAGCCTCCACTTCCGCAACCATTTCAGAAACCCCCCTGTCAGGCCGATGAAAAACGACTGTGGAAACATAAGTTGAGTCAGTCGGGCAGGCACAGGGAACCACTTTCGTCAACAGTACATAGCCAACATCACTTGCATCACCAATGCATGGGTTAGACCCACCATAAAGAGGAAGCCTAGACACTATTCTGCAGGGAGAAAGGATTGAGCCGTACCGATCACTTTTTCTTATAAATCTCAGAATGGTCCCGAACCCTAGCATCATTACCCCCACTCCACAATTCACTTCGCAGTCACAACAAGCTCATTTTCCCACCTCCCACTCCGAAAAATCCATCGCCCGATGGTCTGCCCATACAACAGCATTTCCTCGAACCCAATACAATGCAGGTCGACACACTCCAGCAGTGGTCGTCGGAACAATTGTTTACATTTATACATCAAGCAACGCATGAGGTCGAAAAGATCCATGAGGATCTGGCCAAGGAACATGAGCAACAGATAAAGCAGTTGTAGGAGGTAACATAAGAGCACGATCACTTGCGACAAGCAAATACATATTTGTAGGCCCAGGTTGATCAAGTCACACATCAATTCAGGTCGTTATGGCCAATAATCATTAATGCAAACACAGAGGTGTCGGGGGACATCATGATGTGCACACTACTAACCTGTTGCGACCACATCTAGGCAGCATGCTTGAACTTGGTAGCTACCAATTCCAACATGAAAAGGAAGCTGGAGACGGTGAGATTAGCATTGCGGGACCCAATAGAGATCTACACAAGGAATGTCAAGGGAGAAATAACTAAAGTGGAAGTGAAGAAGCAAGCACTAGATGACGCCCTCGTAGACGGCTATGCTCTAATGAAAAAGGTCCATGACTAGCCAGGAATCCTGGTGCTTAAAAATCACTCGGTCTACCTAATGAGAGAGAGAATACAGACCTTATTCACCAGCACAAAGGATTGTACAGACCTTGCCCACCTGCAGCAGATCAACAACCAAATTGATGCCATCTAGGCCCAAGTTGATCAAATTGAGGAAGAGTTTGCACAGACAAAAGAAGCTGATTAGAGACCTGCGGCCACCAGTCCGGATGCAGGTTTTAACTCTCAAGGAGCTATGTGACTCAAGCGGACAACAATGGAGCGACCTGCAAAGCCAGTGGCCAATAGAGTTAACATCAAATTCGGCCGAAGCATTCACTCAACGCGCTGACGCAATCCTAACCAGATGGGACACTGCCATTCTAAGGTACTGAGAATTCAGGCCGCAAACCATGATTACTGTTCCAGTGTTGGACCATTCGTTTGGAATGAGGGAACCTTAAAGGAAGGAAAGTGTGGTATAAATAGACACCACTTCGCGAGCAATGGCCGAGGCGAAAGAAGTACCAACCCAACAGTCAACAGAACCAATGCAGTTGATAGTGAAGCCACCACCCATAGAGCCCATGGAAATACCAGCAGGACCAACTATGGTCAAAATGAATTGACTTGGGGACGAGTCAAAGAATTGTGGTCGGGGCCTGTTGGGACCTTCGTTTAATTTTCAAAAGGTTTTGATCAATTTTGGCTGACCAAAGGATGAGGATGAAATGGGTGGCAGCAACGGTTAGCTTGTAGAGGGGTCAGCTGGAGAGCAAGGCAGGAACATGTAGTTGCGGCAAGGTGGCAGGGGAAGACAAAGGTAGTCGAGCGGGTGGGAAGGTGAAAGAGAAGCCGAGCAAGAACTAGCAGTCCAGGCGGCAGAGAGGAATATAAAAGGAAAGGGACAATTAGGGAGAGGGGTTGGCTGACGAGGCTGTTGGAGTTAGCGTTGAAGAGAGGATATCTGGTTGAGGTAGTTCGATATCCAAAGGCAGGAGTTTGGATGAGTAGGACCCTTGAGACTGAGACTAAGCCCGTGAGTCTATAAATGGGTATTGCTTGTATTTTCTTGCGGCGAATGCTGAGATGCATTGCTTTGTTTTACTGTTAAACTAATATAAAGGAAAGTCCATACTAGTTCCGGATTATGATATGTATGAATATACATGATGTGAAGGCTCTTTTAAAATTTTGAATTGTCCTGTCTGATGCATGCACTTAGTAGTTTTTGTGTATTGGATGTTATGTTTTTATCTTTGTTATGTGTGTAATGTTATACCTTTTTTATCGGATGATGTGTCGGTTGGCACTCCCTTAACTCCATGATGAACCCTTCTTACTTCCAGCCGGGGCACGCCTCAGGTGAGACTCCTTAATACTTGGGTAAGGTGAAAATTTTGGCGTTGTCCTAGACTACAATGGACCATTGTTGGCCTTCTACGCCCGAACCCAGGGTATTTTCCCCCTGATGAATCTTTTGTGCCAACAAGGACCTTCTATTTGAGGTCAGAATTATCACATAACTATAAGTGATCTTGATACTACAATAAATAATTTTTCCCTGAAAATTTATCTAGCACACTCGAGTCCTTTTGTAGTTGTTGAATGATATTGCATACCTTTTGATCTTGCTTCCATTCTATCCTTGCTTCTTCCACCCAATAAAATTGTGGAATGAAAATCACACACAGAAAACCCTTCATTTCTTCTTCTTTTTTTGGAAGTACATGTGCCACCATATTATGTTTTCCTTTTTTGTAAATAATTTCAAAATAATAACCTAGGATCTTTGCAACCCCTTTTTGTTACTCTTCTAAAGATAATTGTTGTCCCACTAGAAAAATTGGCATATTTTTGGACACTTTATCCACTTTGGTTCAAACACCACATGCCGACATTTCGACAAATCGAACTAGTCTAAGTCATTGGTATAGTGTAACACCCTTCTCCCACATTTACCCAATTTAACTGGTTCGTTGGGGTAAACATCTGACGAGTGGCTACTAAAATATGACTCAACTACCCATGTACAGTTAAGGAAGTGGAATTGACACATACAACCAATATGACCTTCTGCACATACCACAAAACCTATAGGAGCCAACTAACCCTTCTAGGTGATCAACCCCTATGACAACTTGATACTTCATTGCCCTAGAGCCTCAGTCGCTCCCATGGCATGGGAATGCATGTGAATGGGGCCCTCTATTCACTCTCACAACATGGGAATGCAAGCGATTGGGGTCTTTTCCATCTATTTCTGAGCCTGTGACCTCAGATTCTGTGCCACTTTTTCAGGGCTAGGACTCAGACCAATGCCTAGAACTCCATGAAAATTTTAGGAATGAAGAGTAACATAAAAAAAAGTGATGTAAATGCCAATACTTGAAAAAATACTTGGCTACTAGCCATGATATAAATTTCGTCAAACATGTCACAAATATGCATTCTACAGGTCATAACAACATATCTAAGCATAAGGGTCTCATACTTATCTAAGAATCACTAAGAAGAATTAATGCCTTATCACATTAACTACGTTATAATCTATTAGGTCATATATTAATTGTACATTCATTTAAAAATCAAAACATGATGAGAGCCATACATCATCACTATCATAAAACATGCTCATAACCAACATATAACCAACATAAATAACAAGGATACATCAACCATAAATGCTCATATGAACCAGTACAGTTTTTGATAAAGTACCAAGGATAAATAGTTCTTATTAATGAATGATTAGACCAACCAGGTTCGAGACTTCCATGTACCACTCGATGATATATTGACTGAACCAAATCTTTTTTAATCTCTCTTTTTTTTTTTTTCAACCAGTCACCCCTGTGCCATATTCCAATCATGCATGTGGGACTTATAACCAAAATCAACCATTACACCACCTCACCCCCAACAATAGAACCAGGCTTTACCCTAATCCCCACTGGATCATTAGGCCATAAACAATAAACATACAATACCAGGCTTTACTGTAATCCTCATCGGATCACTAGGCCAAAAACAAGCATGGATGCCACCAGATCTCTTCACCTACATTGTAAGGGATTTGTCTGTCCCAACCTCTTGGATTTACCATGTATCCCTCCATTACCAGTCAAGGGATCCCTAGGCCTACGAGATCTCCACCCTCTGGGATTTACTGTGTATCCCATCCAGGGTTTCCTAGGCCCAAACAAGGGTACTCACCACTGAGCTTTACTGTTTATCATGCCATTCACCGGTCAAGGGATTCCTAGACTCAATTGAGGTGTTCACTTTCAAGCTTTACAACGTATCCCATCCTAAGATTCCTAGGCCTTGTGAATAATCATGGGTCCACCCCACTCAGCTTCGAGTCCATTCGAAAATCCATCTCAACCACATACAAAAGATCACACAACAACATGGCTATCCATAAATGGAAAGGCTAGCCTAAAAAACATTGTCACACCTGGAAAAACCATGTCCATGACAACAACAGAACTAGGAACACACATGCATAACCATGCATGTTAAGTCTAGCAAGGAAATCACACATGCAAATCGATACCTACAAATAATCTCGTTGTAGCTGCTAGATCATGTTCTTCCTTGCTTGATCTTTGCTTCCTCTTTCCTTCTTTGATTTTCTTGATCTAATGCTTAAGTGCTCGAAGAAAACTCTAAATGTCCAAGAGTAAGAGAGAGAGAGAGAGAATAGAGGGAGGGCTCCAAAATTGAACTGACAAAAGTCTGTGAACTGATCCTCAAAATCCTTTTTATTAATGAGGCCTCTATTTTCTTCATTTTCCATTATTTTCCTTCATTTTCCTCCTCACATGCAACTTGTGACCTTTCACTTTCATTTTCTCCTAATTTCCTTTATTTTCATAAATAAAATGCCAATTAATTCCATTTTGCCTTTCCAGAACATTTTCCATTGCCTTTTCCAATTTCCTTAGCCATAATAAATCAAAGTGACACCCCACTAGGATGATTTTCCCACCATTCAGTTTGGAATAAGTGTCTCATAACCGTGGTTATTATTTTTCCTTTATTAACTTTTATTACATGAATTTTCACAAGGGATGTTACATATAGATTCATTGAACTGGAGATGTGAAATCCAATCATCATGTCTTCTACACACAATATTTCAATGTGGCAGACGCAAGTAAACTTACTTTACTGAAGTTTTGTCACAACACTTTGTTGTCGTTGTCACATAGGGTTGTATGCTCGACAAAAAAATATTTCCATATGGTAGATGTGAGGAGATTTACTCCATTGAAATTTCATCACAATTATGACACAATGTCATATGTTCAATAACCAAGGCTGCTATATGGTAGCTCGAGGAGACTTAATCCCTTGAACTTTCATCAAAAGATTTTCTCCCAATTTCCATGGATGGTCATACTTTTGATGCTATTAACTGTCGTGTGGAATTTATAAAATGTTTCATCTATTAGGAATTTGTCGCATGTTTGAAACACATGATGGCACAACTTTGATGTAAAAAATGGTGATCATAGTTCATTTTGGGAGACAATATCCTACATTATATTCATAGGAATGGAAACAATGTGCTGGAAAAGTCCATTGGAGGTGAGTATCATATAAACGACGTGATGGGGGAATTTTTGATGCATACCTATCTATCAAAATTCTAAAAAGTGAAAAATAATTTTAATAAGATTATTATACACTAAAAGCCATGGTTATATTGCATCAGATACACTGTAATGACCCCATCCCAGTTTCCTAGGTGCATATAAAGAAAATGAGCGGGTTCCCAAAATTTGATTACTTTCACATTTCATTTCAAGACTCAAATGTAGGACCACCACTATACTCATATCTTCAATATATTTCAAATGACATAAAATTTGTTCACTTCTTATTTGTAGGCACAAAATTTTCCCCTTTTGAAACTCTATCATTTTTTTGAGAACATGCACACAATATTCATACTTAGCATAATAAATGCATGCCACAAGGCTTCCATCAATGCACATCCATAGGCATAAAAATGAATGTCGAAGGCACAAAATGAATTCCAAAGGTATGTTGGAAATACATGTCCAACCTAATGCCCACTAGGATTACAGTGCCCAAAAGATACACATCTAGCATACTAAATGCATAAGATAAGACTAGGGTGTTAGGCAGACTAATCCCTCTTGTAGACAAGATGGACCTCCCTAGACCTCAAAGAAATATTATAACAAATAAGAAAATAACTGCTACCTTTCTTTAGATAACGATTGATTGAAACAAACAAGATGAGAGAGATCACTTACTGTTTTATCGAAATGCCTTTTGAAGTCCCTTTCAATGCCTTCGACATTTAGCTTCCCCTTGATGCTTTAGAGACCGTTCCAGCGCTTTCCACAACTTCTCCATGATGTTTTGAAGGAGATTTACATAGACAAAAACACACAAAGGATCAAAACATCTAGTGTATAGAATAAAAGATAAATGAACTACTTAACTCAACATATATCATAAATTGAATCAATAACCAATCATAACCTATGTGAGTGATCAAGGAATCCCACAAATGATATGAGAAAAGAGATAATTAGTAAATTATAGTATCTTTTTAGTAAATAAAAGGGAGAACAAACTTTCAATCTCAAAGCCTTGATGTTACAAGCCTCTTCTCACAATCTCCAACCCTCTCCTTGGATGAAAATCCTCCTAGCCTTATTTCTGCAGCATAAGCCTACCTTCAATAGTCCTCCCCAATCCTCTCGCCTGTGTTTGATTTATAGGCCAAGAGGTTTGGGATCCTCTTCCTAAGGGATGATACCCAAAAATGGTGGGATAGGGGATCCACAAAGAGAGGGAAGTAGCTTCATTATGGGAGGGATCATGCTTGAATAAGTATCCATTTAGAGTTGTGAGTTGGGAAATATTGGACTACCAAATCTTTTAGACTTTAATTTTTATTTTTTGCTTGTGTTAAATGGTGTGTGCAGGCCATAGTGTTAGACAGAGCACACTTTTGCGCAGTTTTTGATGGTCTCTTATGCGTATGCACATAAATGGAATAAGGAACTGTGTAGGAAGACACAAATATATTTTTAAGCCTCGAGATCCGGGAATTTCATTATCTTAGGGATTGTTTGGCTTCTAACCTTGCAGGGGGGTGATTTGGAACACTTTTATGGATAATGAAAGATCCACACTAATGGTCATTTTCCTAATGTTACAAAATGACATGTAGCAGATTCCTCCCTAAAGTGAAAAGTCAGAAAATATGTTTGATGATTGTAGTTCTTTATGATGCCAAGGTTTGGATTAGAGATTGTAGTCGGAGACCTGAAATAATCAATCAAATTTTACAATGTAATATAAAAAATCATCGTTGAGGTAGGAATTCCCATAATCAGAGCATAAATGTCTAAAAGAACTAGTATGGAAATACATATGAAGATCCATGTCAATAGACAACATAGTATGGATGCAACCATCAATGGATCTATGTTTACAATCATGAATATTTATTAACTCCATGCAACCTGGATGGTTGAAATCCAGGGTCTTTATCTCCATCTCTTGATCCATAGAACAAATCTAACCATGCAAGGGAATTTCTCATTGTTGAACATGGTAGAAACCACTTGATTACTGGTCAATGATGTGAAATGTCAACAAGGGTGAGAGAAACCATCAATAATGACAATGGTTCTCAAGGTATTTCCAGTACAATATATGAAATGCGAATAGATGTGCTGAAGTCAAACACCCATAGAATCATTTGATCGAAGGTCAATGATGAGAACCTGTAGTTGAAGGCAAGAAACCTATCATTAATTCGTGCAGGCTCCAAGTTAGTTAAGGTTTCTAGATCAAAGTCCTATATAAAGAGTTGAAGTCTATAGGAAGTGACCCGTCGCAGGAGGGCGTACGACAAAAAAATTATGTCAATATTTTGAATACCAATAGTTTGGAGTAATCCAAGACTGACTCAGGGATGGCCGACGTGATTGAAGGATATGAATAGCAAACTAATTTTGACTGAGTTTGGAATTGTCTTGAACATATCGGTGACACGACATTTTGACTTGGCAACAATTGACTCCAAAATAATACCCAAAACTAGCTCAAAGCTTTCAATGAGGTATGCTCAACTAGAATCTCATGGGGCTTTGGATTGATTGTGAATGGGTGCACTGTTAAGGCATTCCTTGTGATAGGTAATTGGTTCAAATCCCCCGTGGATGCTTACCTACCAAAAAAAAAAAGAGGTATGCTCAACTAGGAGACAAATATATTTCCCAAATCAGACACAAAAGTGACAGAGTGTCATGTTCAAGAGCGACATATTGCCTTTGTAATATAAAAAAAATGTTCTTTCTCACCCCCCCCCACCATTACTGGAAAGTACCTCTTTATTTTTGGAAATCTTGAGGAGGATAGCATATGCTTGTCCTTTAAGCTCATTCTTCAGATGAGTCCTTCGAATTATTTTTAACAAACCCTAGGAAGGAGTGGTTTGGTCTCATTATGATTGAAAATTCCTGCACTATTTAAGTTTTATGAGTCCAATGAAGGGGTAAATCGAAGTCATTTTCATGTTTAAAGAGTTTGAAAAGACACGAAAAGGAAACTCGTTCAATTCTTTCAATGTAAAATTTTAACGAGCCCAGAGAAAGTAAAGCTCGACGTTTTTCATTTTTAGGGAGTTAGGAGAAAACATAAGTAAACTCCACAGTGTCCTTTTTCGTAAATTTAGTCTCTCAAGCTCGAAAAAGAGTAAAATAATGCAAGAGAGAACTTTATTGATCATGATTAGTCAATGTATACATTTATCGTAAGTAATCTAGTTTAGCCCTTAAAAGGGGTAAACTTATATTGAATAGACGAATGTTCATTTACTTTTATGAGTTCGAATGGTCAAGTACTTGGCAATATTTTTATGTTTAGGGAGTCTAAATAGGGGGTAAAGAGAACTCTTGGTTTGTCTTTTTCATAATTTTTTAACGAGTTTGAAAAAATTATAAAAATGCACTGTTCACCAAAATGACTCATTTTCGTAAGTAGCCTGTGTTCTACACATTTAAACTCAAAAATGATCGTCACTGATAAAAATATAGTAAAAACATTAAAAAATTTGGATTTCAGAGGCTAATAAGAAAAAACAATATTTTAATGGGCCTAAATACTTATAAAAATCCAAAAAAGTAAAAACTTTTTACCATTTGTGTTTTTTACCATTTGAGAGTGATTGAGTGCATTTTTCACCAAGAACTTCAGAGGTAGATTCTGGGCAAACCGTTCGACCAAATCATGAGCTGTCTTCTCCAGGTAAACCATCTTTCCGATATCTTCATTTTCATTTCTTTTACTTTTCATTTCACTGTGTATTTAGGCTTTTTTAAGGGGGTTTATCAATTCAAAAATCTCCCTCGGTGTGCGCAGTTCATCTTCATCGGGCCTGCGAACACCGACTGATTTTTAATAAATAAAGACAATATTTGCATGGTTTCTAGGGCTAGAATGGTGCAAATATGCACTAGTCTTCAAAAGCTGCTGTGCATAGCGCCAAGGGATTTGAAAAATTAATGGAAAACGCCTAATTTAAAAAATAAAAATTACCACAACGTTTTCTAGTGATCCTCCATGTTTATTTGTAAGGTTTTGAGCTACAAAAATGGAGTGGAGAGAGAGTGAGCACGAAGAACAAGATATAGTTGAAATATATTTGCTTTCAACTATCCAAATACATTACAGGCTTTGAGAAATTATGGCCTGTATAATTTTTTTACAATTCCAGGCATGAAGGTCCAGCTAGATTTGCTGGAATGGATGGTGAGAAAGTGGAATGTACAGGAAGACTCACGAGTGCTTCCTAATTGGAGACTATAGACCCACTATCTATGTTGATGAAATTTATTTCTTGTCTGGGTTCCCACATCATGGATTGGACATTTCTCTATATGGACATAAACGAGGTGGTGAAACAACTGCCACCTATCTAATGCAACATTATTTTCAAGGAGTTGAACTCAAAGATGAGAGAATTGATATCAAAACCATAGAGAGGCTTCCTTTCAGAGATATTAGTTTTATTGTTGCACGATTATGTGAGAGTGCAACTTTCTTACCAAGAATCAAATGCAGATCTTCGTAGAGTTCTTGCAACCTACAATATTCAACTGGTGTAAGGGGGTAGTTGCCAACTTGAAAGAGAAACTAACTATAGTAAAAACTGGAAAACTCAAGAATTTTGGGTATGGTTCCTTTTTATCTCGTTCGCCCTAGAGAGGATACCCCTTCTTGACCCATATGTAGCCATAGATGGAGGAGGAGTGCGAGATCCTTGCGTGCTGAAGTGGGTCACATTGATGGTACACCACAAAGGTTGTGAAGGCCCAACTGTTTGATATACTTTTGATTTCTTTGGATGCTTGGAACATCATATCATCATGATTGAAGACTTTACATATGCAGGCATGGATTACACAAGTGATCTATATATTCCACTACCAACTGGAATGTAGTGGAGTGACCTAGGTAAAAACTTCACATTTTGGTTATTTTTGAATTTTTTGTTTTTTGTTTTTTGTTTTTTAGTATACAAAACTAATTATTCAAAATGATCATGCAAATGTGGGTCCGGTGAGACCAACAAGACTACATAGATTCAACAGATGTAGTGAGCAACCAATATCTCATGCAATACATAACCTCGATGCAACAGAGGCATTGACAGAGCTGGAGCACAACTTGGAGAGGTTGACCCTAGACATCCTAGATGTTGGGATTGATGACTTGCCTCTCCGCTATCAGAGGCACATCGTGGGGGTTCTTGGACCAATTAGTTTCTTGCTACGATGAGTAGCTCGTGCTATTGTCTGCTACCATGATCATCATGTGTATCTGCTAGTATTAGGGCTAGATTTTGTTTTTTGATGATGTATCAACATTTTCGGATAATAAAGTTCATGAGTTCTCATGTCTTTGGATGACATTTTTGTAAAAACCACACTTTATACAAACATTTTAACTAATGAAAACCACTAATTCTATCTCAGTCTATCTTGTACAATATATGGATGAATATTTCTTTTGCTTTCTTACAGATGTTCTACAAATGCAAATTTAACACATAATTAGCCAATGCATAAATTAATTTGTTTAAAATTCTTGGAATGTGTTGATATTTGATTTAATCAAACTCTCTCTCCGAGAGATGAACCCGCAAAAACATTCTTAACATTGCAACACTTCTTACTGAATAGACACTGTTTAAATGTAATACTATGAGTTGAGAATCTAAACTAATGATCAATTGATGAATACCAAATCAAATAGCGTCAGGTAATAGTTTAATCAATGCACTATACTCTGCGATGTTATTCGTTGTTCGACCAAGGAATGTCCCATGAATAGAAACTAAATCATTTGTGGGTGAATAAATGACCTAGGTTGCAAAAGACAAATTTTGAGTACTACGAATATCGCCATTAGCAAATCCAATGTAAGTTTGAGGGAGCGATGACATCTGCAAATCAATTGTAACACAAAATAAGCAAGAGAAGTAGTAGAAAATCGTAAAAAGATGCTAAAAATTTCCACAAATTAAATATGATACAACAATATACAAATTCTTCATTGAGCGATTTAAGCATATAATTTTGTTCAAGTAAATACCATTTCTGGGCTTTCCAAAAGAAATTTCATCATAGTCCACTAGCTCATAAGACCCTTTTGCCAGTAAATTTTTTACAATATAAGGGCCATGCCACATGGGCTTGAATTTACCAGAACCTAATTTATTGTGCTCTTGATAATAGACCAAGACTAGGAGACCTTCTAAATATGAGTGAGGTTTTACATTTTGATCAAACTGTGCCTTAACTCATTTCTTATGAGTCTCACTAGCTAATGCAACATCACGGTGAGTCTCATCTAGTCGTGCTAAGTACAGAAAATGTTCCTCCTCTGCAAAAGTGGCTAGTAATAATTCAATTTCCAGTTTCAAAGATAGTATTTCACATTCAATAGGTAAAACTGCTTCCAAAGCATAAACCAGCTGGAAGGGAGTAAAACTAGTCAAATTTTTGCTAAGGTATGATATGCCCACAAGGTTAGAAAAAGCATTAGATGCTAATTTAATTTATGAATTTCGATAATATGTTTAATCATGGTGGTCAAAACCTTGTTAACGACTTCCAATTGGCCATTTTCCTGCAAGTAATATGGAGTAGAGTTGTCATGTCACAATCCTAGCTTCGCAGTAAGTTCAGTCATCATAAAGTTTCAAAAATGGCTACCATGGTCCTTGATGATGGCTTGTGGAACTCTGAACCTAGAAATCACACGATTTAATATGAAAATAATCATCATTTATCCATCAACCTTATATGTAGGCATCACCTTGGCCTATTTCGTAAACTAATCCACCGCCAGGATAATCTACCCATGCCCCCCGAATGAGTGAGCGTTACATGTAAGGAAATTGATGCCCCATTTGGCAAAAGGACCAACAACAATGATTGGGTGAAGAGTAGTTGGAGGTGCACACATTTTGTGATCATAGATTTGACAATTCTGGCATTTCTGGACCGCAATTATATAATCTTTGAACATCGAAGGCTAGAAGTACCCAACGTGCAAGATCTTTTGGGTAGTGGAAAACCTTGACATATGACTACCACAAGATTCAGAGTGGCAGTCATTCAATGCATTTTCGGCTTCCTCGTGAGTTAAACATCGCCTGAAAATCGAATCAACACCACAACAATAAATTGTATCGCAAACAATAGTGTATTGATGGGATTTGTACCGAATACGATGATGCTTGGTTTGAGTCAATTATGGCCAAAAAGTTTGGGTTTGAAGAATCACAATGATATATCCATACTAGGGGTCTAAAGTACTGATAAGAAAGAGGGATTCATCTGGAAGATAATCCTTTGCCACGGTTTTTGTCTCCATATAGGGAAAGTCACATAACAATTCGACAAACACCAGTGATTTCATAGACTTAGATTTTATGAATTCTAAATAAAATTATTGCCTGATAACTATCTATTTAGAATATCCCCCCCCTAGCAATTGTCTCATAAGAATGTAAACCATAGGGTTGAAATCATAAATCACTTTCATTTTGTGTAAAAGAATGTAGTGACAAAATATTTGGACAATTTGAACGGCTGCCAAGGTCAATTTCTCCACATGTGCATATTTTACTTTAGTTTTCATAAGATTTATGCTCAAATAATATATCACATGCTCATTATTCAACTCATCTTCCTAAACTAAAACCATACCAATGGTGACATCGGATGTAGCTAAATACAAAAAGTAGTATCGATGATAATCGGGAGGATGCAAGAACAGTGTATGAGTCAATGCATGTTCAAGTGCATCAAAGGCTTCTTGAGAAGCTTCATCCCATGTAAAT
The DNA here is from genome assembly GCA_031772625.1 of Pinus tabuliformis. Classification (NCBI taxonomy): domain Eukaryota; kingdom Viridiplantae; phylum Streptophyta; class Pinopsida; order Pinales; family Pinaceae; genus Pinus; species Pinus tabuliformis. The sequence continues at coordinate 1,413,597,143 of CM062819.1, read as the reverse complement.
GAGATTCCCTTTTCAACAGTTGAGTAAAACTTTTAGTTAGCTCAGCGTAGTTCTAGATGAATCAACGTAAGAAGTTTGCTTTCCCTTGCAAACTTTGGAGTTGGTGGAGGTTGGAAGGAGGAGGAAAATTCAGAATAGCCCCTACCTTGAGCAGATCGACGCGAATGCCTTCCTTAGATATGACAAATCCTAGTAATAAACTGGATTGGACACAAAATACACATTTGTGAGGGTCCATGCATATATTTTAGTGTCGACACCTAATAAAGATAGCTCTCAAATGAGTTGGATGGTCTTCCTGTTTCAGCGAATGAGCTGGTAAGTCATCCAAATAAGGTTGTACAATATGATTGATATCGTGAAATGAACAAGAAATAGCCCTTTGGAAGGTTTCGTCGACATTATTTAATCCAAATGGGAGTTTTTGATAAGAAAAAGTCCCCCATAGACAATGAATGTGGTTTTATGCTGATCAATTGGGAGTTTGTTAATTTGGTTGTACTTAGAAAATCAATCCATGAATGAAAATATTTCGTTCCCAACACAATCATTGATAATGTGATTGATATAGTGGGTAGGATATTTATCCTTGGGAAAAGCCTTATTAATATCCCTATAGTCTATGCATACTCTAATGGTTCCTTGATTTTTGTTAATAGGTACAATATTGGAAACCCAATCAGTCAAGGGAACTGGGTAGATAAAACCTCTTTAGGCAATTTTTCAACCTCAGCTTTAATAACAGATGTGACATTTCGTGGATGCACTAGACGTAATATTTTTCTAATAGATTTTGCATCCGAGTAAGTATTAATTTCATGAACAACAATAGTCGGCTCAATTCCTGGCATTTCCTCATAGGACTAGGCAAAAATGCCATAAAATTATTGAAATAGGGCTTTGTAGATTTGAATTTCTTCATGTGAGCATGAAGCACCTATGTGAATGTTATAAATAATCCCTGTTTTAACTGAGATATCAATCACAAGTGTTGTAGATATGTTTCCCAAATTATTTTTAGATTCAGCTTGAAGAATTGACATGGGCCATTCCGTACTATCTACAATCTCAGTAAAAAATATAGTTGAAAAATCATTCTCGATTTTATTAATATTAGGAAGAAAAGACGAATGATGATGATAATCGTACCATGGAATTTCATCCAAAGTCATAATTTCCATAAAACTTTCATCAATTGGAAACTTATTGTCAAAAGGATCAGGAAGTGAAATTGTTTCTAACAAAGGTAAAGGAGAATAATTGTCATTCACTCGATCAATCTCAAAAGATGGTAGATCAGAAAATGATTGAATTGCCTGATAAACCAATTCAAGTGGGCTCAAAGGAATATAATTACCATAGGAGGTCAATTTAGATTCTAAAGGCACTATCCAGGCATTAGACGATTCAATAGTGATTTATGTGATCATGTTAACCTAGGAAACATTAGAAGGAAAATTCGGTGGAGGAAGCCAGAAAGTTCCCATCAGTGATGATTTTTTAGCAAAGCAACACCAATATCCTCATAAGGAGTAATCATTTTTCCGATGAGAGGTACACCACCTGTAGAGTTAGAATCAGAAGTGTAGTAAGAAAACTACTCTACTTTGACTATTTTCCCTCGATGAGGAAATAGTATCATATGAAAAAGTGATGAGGCCATTGCTAACATAGCATAGGTCCAAGTCAACCTAGTAAGAGGTTGTAATTGAGTTGGGCATCAAAAACTTCAACTTCGATCATGACCGTCTTACCTTCCAACTCTATGGGTAGATCATTTAGGATTCCATAATGACGAAAACCTCTTCCATCAATGGACTTCAAAGTGGTAGGTGACTAATTGATAGTTGGAGAACTTAAATCTTTCCAACAAGAAATAGACATGATACACGTAGAAGCTCCTTCATCAATAACTGTGTGAAACACTCGTTTGGTTTTAACAAAAACTGGAATCTGGAATGCTAGTTGATGTGGGAGGCTAGGTATATGACTTTCAAGATCACATATAATAAGATTAGAATCCTACAGATCAATCGCTCCAATAGCTGACAATAATAACTTTCTTTGTGCTATACATGTTTGCAACACTTCAAGGGATGACATTGTTGAAGGAGACATAACCAGGTATTCAACAATGTTATAGTTCTTAGCTGCTCTATCATGTGGGTTGAAAGATTATTTTTGAAGAACACTTTTTAGAGGTAGTCAAATCATCATGTTAGGGTTTGGTTTCTCAATCTGTAATGGTTTAGAAGGAGGAGGAGGAATTGAACTAGAAGTTTTACTATATGGACTAGCATTGTTTCCATTGATTATAGGACCCTTAGATCCGTAATATTTTGATCTTGTTGCTACCATAACTTATTGTGAAGACATCATCATGATATCTACCGATGTAGAAGAAGAATATGGGTTATGTGAAACCATTTTTTTGTCTTGAGAAGGAAACAGATCCTTCAAATAACAAGAGTTGGAGAACCTTTTATGAATTTGGTAACCTCTGCCCGATGTGGGCATTCCTTCATATAATGATATTCATTACAAATAAGGAAAGGATAACAAGGTTTCCTTTTCTCGTCAGTAGGTTCAGTTTCAGTCAGTTTCTCTTTCTGAGAAGAATTTTGTTTTGTTTTACCTTTCCCCTTATTTTTACTCCTAGATGATTTATTCTTTCCAGTAGATGACTCTATGACATTAATTTTAGAAGTAGTTTTCGGAGAAAGGCTTTTAGTGAGTGAATATTGTATAACAAAAGTATGAGTTCTTTTAGAATTCTTCTTTTTTCTCTTAGATTGATCACTAATAGAACCAATTACACCATCAACGATGTTAGATCCTATAGGAGGTGAATTTGATTGATCTAAAATTGTTGGGCGAGGTAAATTCAGGATTTTCTTGTACAAGGTGCCAGATTGGGTATATACTGAGTATAAATACTGGGCACAAGAAATTACCTACTCTTCCATCACAATAACTCCCTTAGAAACATCCTTGGAAATATCAAGAAACAATGATTTTGTAAACCATTCAACTAAAATTTGATCTGGATTAAAAAATTTGATTAATTAACATCTGAGTATCCATTCATGTATATGATCTGAAATATAAGTAGATTTTAATTGTTTTAAGGAGGTCAACAATTCGGTACCAGTGTTGTATCCATTTGGTAGCTGAAAATGTGTTAAATTTTTTGTTTCCAAATAGTTGAAATTATGGAAAGAAGCGCGGGGTAACTCAATGTACCATTTTGCTGCCAAACCTATTAAAGTTCATTGGAGAAGGAGAAGTCTGATAGAATCATTGATAAGTGAATTTGATGCACACCAAAGATGATATTACATGACATGGTTTGATGGGTCCTCTCTTAATTTTCCTTCAAACTTCGGTATATCGCTCGATAACTTGGTGGGAATCACCGGCCAAGAAGGATAATAATAAAGAGGATCATTTGTTAACCAAGATAAATTTGGTAAATCTAAAGTTGCAATGAACAGTAACTACCAATTAGGGTCTTATTGTGGAGTTTGATAACCCTGCAGGTTAAGTCCAACCCTTGGAGGAGGATACCCAGGATATCTTGTGTAGTTTGAATTTGTATTCCTCCAGAGTAACTAGGGTGAATCTGATATCAGGTTGCGGTTGAAAAGGAACTTGGTAAGTATGACCAAGGTATGGTTGACTTTGGAAAGGTGGACTTTGACCCATTTGAACCAAGCAACATTTCCCTTCTACAAGTTGATATTGGAAAGGTTGACCTCGAAAAAAATGACTTTGAACAGGTTAAATCTAAAAATATTGACCTTGAAAAGGTTGGCTTTGGAAATATTGACCTTGGAAAGGTGGGATTTGAAAAGCTTGACCTTGAAAAGGTGGAACTTGAAAATCTTGACCTTGGAAAAGTGTTTGAATCATCCTTGTACTAGGTTTTCCGATAGGAATCTGTGTTGTAGACTGGACAATAATACCAATTTGATGAGAAGATACTTAAGGGATAACCTGTGTAGGTTGTGAAACAAGTATTTGAGCGGTAACTTGGACAGTCGTTTGTGATAATCTTGGGATAGGTGTTTGAGGTGAACCCAGAACTGATTGTTGAACAAATGTTTGGATAGGTGTTGGAGGTCCACTTTGAATGGGTTGTTAAACTGATTGCTGAACAAATGTTTGAGAAATTCCTTCGATAGACTGTTGGACAAGTGTTTATGGAATTCCCTGGACATATTGCTGGATAAGTACTACAATACTTGGCATAGATTTTTATGGAATAGATTGTCCAGTAGGTTGACAAGGTTGATAAAATGGAACTTATGGAGAAATTGGAACAAACTGTTGAGAAAAAGTATTTGTCCTAGGGTAAGGAATACCAATCAAGGGTTGAGCCACAACAGGTTGAACGAGACCGGGTTGAGGTATCTGATCATAAGTTCCAGTAAAATGTTGTCCTCTAGGTGTAGGACATGATTCGATAATAGGTTGTCTTCCAGGTGGAGGATAAGGTGGTTTTCCCTTAGGAGGGTAACAAACACCAGGTGGGGTTACATTAGGATTACCTAATATCATGTGAACATATTGATCCGATGCCAAAGGTGCTTCAGGCATTGATGTCATTCTATGAATGGTTGATGCAGATAGACCAGATGACCAAGCAAAAACTTGAGGGGAAGGAGTATCTTCTGAAAAAGTTCCAGTAAGTGACTGGTACCCAAGAGGAACTAAAGGACCACCATACAATAATGACTCTGGAGAGTTGGTAAACATAGATGAATTGACTCCCAAGAGGAATTTCTTACATGGTTCGCCTCAGTGAATAAAAAGGAATGCGGTGAGGTGAAAAACTTGGACCTAAAAAGTTAAAAGGGGTAGAATACCAACGATCAGGTCGAAAAGGATCAAAAGGAACTTTTGGAAAATCTCTTGGTTCACTAGTGATAATTGGAGTACGAGGTGATTCTTCCTTCTCGTTCCCAGTAATATCTTCAGTGCTAATTAAAACATGAGTTAATCTAGTCATAATTATAAGTTTCCTTCGAGGTGAAGGTGGAGCAAGAGTAGGATCCATAAGAGTCGAAGGTGATTCAGGTTAAGAAATATTAGACTCGGGTTATTCTATTTCCGGTTTGGTTAATTCTGTGTCTGAAACTTCACTAGCATCAGATTCACTTTGAATAACTTCGGTAACTTCTGGGTCAGAATGAACTAAGCCTGACTCTACTTCTTGTGTTGGATTCACTTCAGTTTCTATTGTCTCAGATTCTAAAACTATAGATGTTTTAGATTGTTCCAAGGTTCTAGATCCTATTGATTTTGACCTTTCCATTTTAATCTTTTCCAATTGACTAGGTGTAAATTTAGGGGGTAAACCCTACATTCTACGTGAATGGCTTGGTGAATCATCCACGATGAAATTTTATCAAAAAACTAAATGATATTCACAATCCAAACCTAAGGTCTCTAAAAAGTAAAAAAATAAATTAACATGCACTAATAAATCTAAAGAATCAAACCATTCAAACAAGCTTTTCACAACAAAATCACTAGTTTGTGATGAAATCCAACATCACAGAGATCAATGTGAAAATTGAATAAAGATAGAGCGGGTGGAACCAGTTATACTTAAAACCTACTTAATGTACATGATTTGGTGCAAGTAAACTCCATTTATGCCATCTTGAATGAAGAATAGCCTCCAAGGTCTGAGTTAGTCTAGTCAATGTCTGTTCCGAGTACAACAAAGACTTCCCTTCCCTCGTCACATCGGGTAATAGCCCTAAGATAATGGTCTTTAAGGTTACCATGTAAAACAATTTAATTTGGGGGGATAGTCATAGATTAGAAATGCAAGCAAGGGCAGAGTAACAAAGCTCAATCCCCTTGAAAGTTCCTCAACATGGTTAATCTGAGGTTTACTTCCACGTGACTCCCAAGTACCTTTCGACACTATTTTTAATACGTGTAAATCAATCTATCGTAACCGATGAAGTGGAGTCAATCACTCCATTGGGTTTGACATGATCTTGTGCTTAACTCCTTCGTAAGGGGAGCTTCTCAGAGCCAAATTGCAGTAAATGGATTTACTCCATATCCCATAAGATGTTGATGTTTGTTTGTAGCTTTTGAAAGTTAACTCACTTCCCTATTCCAAAGCCCTAAAGCCTGATCTAATGTACGTGGAAAAGATCCAGACAATAATAAAAATTTCTAGAATGATTTTATTAGTGCTATTTTTAAGAGTTGTTATTTACTCAGAGGTAATGGATGTGAAACTGATGGCCCTATTATGATTTGACGCAAAACCCTAATGCAACCAAATATGAAATGCAATCTTTTATTTTCAATGAAATTCTAACTAAAATAAGGAGAGAGTCTTTCCAATTTTTCAATGGAAATGCAGAAAACTCTTAAATCCCCACTAAATCCCTTTTCCTAAATGCAAATATTCAATTTCAAATTACTCAAATTTAGAAATTAACTTTTAAAATTTCAATTCGCCTAATAAATCATAAAATCAAGAAATTTTCCTTTTGACATACAATCACTCGAAAAATTTCCAAAATGCATGAAGAAACCAATCAACACTAAAATGAATTTTTCCTATTGAATGCTATGAATTTGTTGCAATCAAGAGTATAATTCTGAAACACTTTAGTAATGGAAGAAAAATGACTTTTCGTTTCACATTCAGCATAAGAAGCACTTTTCATAAACAATACTCATTCTTGTAAATCATTGCTTTTCATTCACAAAAAAATATTTCACAACAAAGTAAAATAAACATACGTTTTGATCTGTTCGAAAGAAGAAAGACAAGAGAACTGGAAACTAAGACCAACTGATCTTTCTATTGATAGATTGACTACACACTAGATGAAGATTTTACCCTAATTTGTGAAAACAATAAAATTTCAAGCAAACTCTTTCACAATACTTATCCTTACTGATAGAGACCCAATGAAGGCACAAACAAGTGTAATTAAACAAGAAAAACAAAAATTTCTGGACTTGAAGAAGAGAAAATTGAAATTTTCAAAAATTCTAGGTATGTGTGCAGGAATTAGATCAGTCCAGTGCACATACGCATTGTTGCAAAAGGAAAAGTGCGCAAATGTGTCTAAAGATAAAGTGCACACAATGGAAAATTTAAAAAATAAATAAAAGAAAGTCAAATAAATCATGAAATCCATACTTTCAGTATTTCCAAACACTTAAAGAGGGCTATGATAAAAGGATCAGAGGTAAAAAAAAAAAAGGGAATGATGGAGAGTGAGATGATCCCCAGTGGAGTATCCAATTTGTTAGGCGGACTAATCCATTTCACAGACAAGATGGATCTCCCTAGACCTCAAAGAAATCTGGTAACAAACAAGAAAAGAATGTATACCTTTTCTTAACTTACGATTGATTAAAACAAACAATATGAGAGAGATCACTTACTGTTTTATCGAAATTTCTATTGAAGTCCCTTTCAGTGCCTTCGACAGTTAGCTTCCCCTTAATGTTGTAGAGACCGTTCTAGTGCTTTCTACAACCTCTCCATGATGTTTTGAAGGAGATCTACGTAGATAGAAACACACAAAGGATCAAAGCATCTAGTGTATATAAAAGATAAATGAACTACTTAACTCAAAATATATCATAAATTGAATCAATAACCGATTATAACCTATGTGAGTGGTCAAGGAATACCAAAAATGATATCTGAAAAGACATAATTTGGAAAGAACAATTGCTTTTTATTAAATAAAAGGGAGAACAAAATTACAACATCAAATGCTTGATGCTACAAGCCTCTTCTCAAAATCCCCAACCATCTTCTTGGATGAAAAACCTCCTAGCCTTATTTCTATAGCATAAGCCTACCTTCAATAGTCCTCCCCATTCCTCTAGCCTGCATTTGATTTATAGGACAAAAGGAGGATGTTTGGGATCCTCTTCCTAAGGTATGAGATCCACAAATGGTGGGATAGGGGATCCACAAAGAGATGGAAGTAGCTCCATGATGGGAGGGATTAGGCTTGAATAAGCATCCATTCGAAGTTGTTAGTTGGGAAATATTGGCCTAACAAAGTATCTATACTTTAATTTTTATTTTTTACTTGCGTTGAGTCATGTGTGCAAGCCATAGTGTTAGACAAAATGCACTTTTGCGCAATTTATAATGGCCTCTTGTGTGTATGCACAGAAATGGACTAGGGAACTATGCACGAAGCCACAAATAGGTTTTTAAGACTTAGGATCCAGGAATTTCATTCTCTTAGGGATTGTTTCAGTCCTAACCTTACAGGGGGATGCTTTGGAACACTTTGATGGATAGAAAAACTAGAGATTCTGGGTTTGATCCCTAGTGGAGTCGCCAATTTGTTAGGCGGACTAATCCCTTTTGCAGACAAGATGGATCTCCCTAGACCTCAAATAAATCTAGTAACAAACAAGAAAAGAAATACCACCTTTCCTTAGCTTACGTTTGATTGAAACAAACAATATTAGAGAGATCACTTACCGCTTTATTGAAATGCCAGTTGAAGTCCCTTTCAATGCCTTCGACAGTTAGCTTCTCCTTGATGATTTAGATACCATTCCAATGCTTTCCACAACTTCTCCATGATGTTTCTAAGGCGATTTGCATAGACAAAATCACACAAAGGATGAAAGCATCTAGTGTATAGAATAAATATAAATGAACTACTTGACTCACATATATCATAAATTGAATCAATAACCAATCATAACCTATGTGAGTGATCAAGGAATCCCACAAATGATATCAGAAAAGACATAATTAGGAAAGAACATTTTATTTTTATTAAATAAAAGGGAGAAAAAACTTACAACCTCAAATCCTTGATGTTACAAGCCTCTTCTCACAATCTCCAACCCTCTCCTTGGATGAAAATCCTCCTAGCCTAATTTTTGTAGCATAAGCCTACCTTCAATAGTCCTCCCCAATCCTCTAGTATGTGTTTGATTTATAGGCCAAGAGGAGGAGGTTTGGGATCCTCTTCCTAAGGGATGAGATCCATAAGTGGTGGGATAGTGGATCAACAAAGAGAGGTAAGTAGCTCCATGATGGGAGGGATCAGGCTTGAATAAGAATCCATTTGAAGCTATTAGTTGGGAAAGATTGGACTAACAAAGCTTCTATACTTTACTTTTAACTTTTTACTTGTGTTAATTCATGTGTGTAGGCCATAGTGTTAGACATAACACACTTTTGTATAGTTTCCAATGGTCTCTTCTACGTATGCATAAAAATGGACTAGGGAACTGTGCATGAAGCCAAAAATAGGTTTTTTAACCTTGAGATTTAGGACTTTAATTCTCTTAGGGATTGTTTGGGTTCTAACCTTGTAGGGTGATGATTTGGAACACTTTGATGGATAGTGAAAGATCCATACTGATGGATATTTTCTTGATGCAACAAAATGATGTGTAACACGAGGATGCTCAAACTAAAAATTCATGATAACCTTAACATAGATTAATATCATAGAAGACACAAAAGAATAGGATGGGGAATTTCATAGCACAAAATTTCCAACATATTAAGAAGTAAAGTAAAACATATCATTGGGAAAGATTAAAGTAAAACAAAGTGCATTTTTCATGTTATGTAAGTGCATGGGTGCATTTTAGTTGACATGAAAATGCAGAGATTTGGAGTGTTCTATAGTATGACTTGGCCTTACTTTTGAAAAATTAGCTAAGTATTAAATTGAGAAGGTAGAGTGATTTAGACATACAGACTCGAGGACATTCAGACTTGCAGACATGAAGAGAGGTGTTATGCATTTTGCATTGCTAGGTAGGTGGTTGTTTCAAAATTATGCATGGATAGGAGGCACTTTTTCCTTATATGTCCCCTTGGTCTTGCTAATAATGTAGGGGGCGTGTCATTAAAATTAATCCATTACAAAATTTTAAACCATGTAATGGGATGAGCCTATGTGAATGTGATGTGTGCTCTAAGGTTAAGTGGGGGAAGTACTTTTTTAGAATAATATAATGGGGGCATGCCACATGGTAAGGGTCATTGTAAAAAGGGCATGACATGAAGGAAAAGAAAATATCCAAGGGTTTAGCAAGTGTCAAAGTTCTTTTGCATAATCTCCTCCTTTATAATGTTTTTTTTACAAAATTTTATTTTAAAAGGAAGGAATGAAATAACTACAACAATATACACACTCATACATGTTTATACTACTCACAATTCAATTCCATTTTCTATTTTTTAGTTTGTAAAGTCACTTACAAAATCCTGTGTGTTGATTTGGTATGTTGAGCTTATGAAATGTTTGAAAATGACATTTCTTGAAAACATATCAAGGTATTATGGCCATGCCCATAATATGCTCATCTAGCATACTAAATGCACACCCATAGGCACAAAAAGCATGTCCATAGACAAAAAAATACCCATTGAAGGCATAAGATGCATGCGCATAGGCATAAAAATGTGCATTGGAGGAATAAAATGCATGCATCTTATGCCTATGGAACCTAGGATGCATGCATTTTATTCCTCCTCCTAGGTTAATACCTTCATCCTAGGAGGTATTAACCTAGGATGCATGCATTTTATTCCTCCATAGGCATAAAAATGTGCATTGCATGCATGCATTTTATGGTTCCATTAACCATTGAACGACTAGGAGCAAGGTATTAACTGTTGGAAATGCATGCTTGGCCCTTAAGAAAATGCACATTAGTATTACCATGTCCCTAGTATGCAGTCCTAGCATACTAAATTCATGCCATGAGGTTTCCACCAATGCACACCCATAGGCACAAAAATGCATGCCACAAGGTTTCCACCAATGCACGCCCATAGGCACAAAAATTCACGTGTAAGGAAAAAAAGTGCATGCCCAAGGCATGTTGATAATGCATGCCACAAGGCTTCCACCAATACACACCCATAGGCATGATCTGAATGTAAAATTGAAGATTTCATGTAAAGTTTTGCAAGCTAGTTTATGTCTTATGGGCAATGGATTGTGATTATATAATAACATAAACTGTGTAAAATTTTGCAAATTTTAACAGTTAAAAATGGACAATAAGCATCATCACAACACAACAATTTTATGACGGAATTTAGCCCTCCTGGGCTATGTCTCTAGGTCTAGCTTCCAATGGTGGTCCTTTATATTATATGCTCAAATTTTAAATTACATCAACATACAATGGTCAAATTGTAAAAATAAAACTTCCATTGTGTCCACAACACCCAAAAACCCTTATGTAGGTTCTTCTAGTGCTCAAAAGGCTAAAAAATGGCCATGTTAGGCCTCCTCCATTTTCTTGCTAACTATTATGCAATTTTGTCCCCCTTGAAAAATTGGCAACATAGTGGTCGTTGACAGACTGGTAAGGCAACTTTTTGGTAACCCAAAGGTTGTGGGCTTGACCCATGAAACCCACCATGTCAGGTGCAAATTTTCAAACCGTTAACTAATTTTTAAAAACAAATTGGTTGTGCCCTTTTTTCTCTGCCCTTGGGTCGGTCACATGGCAACCAAATGACCATGGGGCGTAGGCCATAGGCGATGCACCTCCTGACCTTTCTCCCATTCATTCAATGGTTAATTGAACCATGGGATGGGACGTGGGTTGGGTGCCATGCAACCCACCCCTCCTGAACTCCCATCTGTGGTCACACAATCACAATGAAACCAAGGGATGGGGTGTGGGAAAGGTGTCACGTGCCCCACCATCTTGGCACTATACCAAGATTATGGGAGTCGCCATATGTTATGGGGCTGGGCTAGTTGTGCATGCCCAATCCTCCCTCCAATGGCGCTAACCATAAACCTTAAATATGACCTTGCCACTATGGTTTAACAAGTGACATCGTGGCGCGTTGGTAGTGCAGTTAGTTAGTTGTTGAGCGATCGATGGTTCCAGTCTTGCGGAGGTCCATCTAGTCGATAACCAAAATTTTGGCATGAAAAACCAAGAGACGTGGCGACCTCTCATAGGGCCACGTTGTGACCTCTGGTTGGCCCATGTGGTAACCTATGTTTGGTCCACCACAAGAACTTTTCAACCAATCACCATGTGCCACATGCCCTTCTATCATTGGTCCAACCTGTCAGCCATACATCCTAGCCATCTAATGATGTCATCATATGAACTGCTATGTGGTAGTTGTACAATGCCCAATCAGCCCTGCAAGTTGACTTTTTTGTTGTATGCCAAAAATTTCAGAACGAGATAACTTCCTATACGATCTTGGTTTGAGGTGATTCAAGCGTTGTTGGAATCAGAACGAAGAGATATACGAGTTGGAACTAGTTTCGGGATAATTTGAGAACTTTCATTTTTGAACATATTTTTGATCCCCTAGATCATTCCTACCCACTGGAAGCTGTTGGACCACCAAGAGCTTGTTTCTACTCAACAAGTAAGTGAGGTTACAACTCCCTCACTTTCTTGATCTTTATCCACCTTGCTTTGCTTGGATTGGTACCTTTGAGACCCACTCACCGATACTCCACATTGACTCTGTTTGAAGTCCTTATACTCGTGCCAAAAATTGAGTCTTCCTGAAACTCATTTATATGTTTAGGAGAAAAATATTCTATAGATGGAATCCAATATTTCTCTTCTTGATCATAAATCATTGGAGGCTCATACAATCTCAAGTTTTCCACATTCAACATATAATAAATTTGCATGTAAGAAAATCTAATCAGAAAGCATTGTTACCAATCTTAGCCAAGATTTTGAGAGGACAATATCGATTGGCTTGAGATTTTTACCTTCACCTTGTAGTATTTCCTTATTTATGTACAACCAAACTTGATCTCCCACTTGGGAATCATGATCAACCAAATGTTTATCATGTCTTTCTTTTCTCCAACTTTTCTTGTACCCTTTGATGCACTAGCTCAATTTTTTCAATGAAATGCCTGGCTTTGTCCACATCACTATGTCCATCTACTGCAATATCTTTACCAAGGATTAAATCTAAAGGATACTTCAGCAAAAACCCCAAACAAGCTTCCAATGGAGATACTTGTGTAGATGAATGCTTGACACGATCGTAGGCATGTTGGATGTTATGAAAATTTTCATCCCAAAGTTGAGGATGCTTGTCACAATATCCTCGAAGGAGATGCACTACTATTTTGTTCACTACTTCTGTCTAGCCATCGGTTTGTGAATGAAATGCGGTGCTCTTCTTTAATTTTATGTCCATTAGTTCCCATAAACTTGATCAAACTTCCCGAAAAATCAAGAATCTCGATCAGAAATAATAGAAGTGGGTAACCCAAAGTGAACTCATACATTTTGGAAGAACATATTTGTGGTATTTTCAACAGTAACTTGTTTCTTACATGGAATCAACACACACATTTTGCTGAAATGATCCACAACAACATATAGATAATCATGACCTTTCATAGACGTTGACAATCCCCTAACAAAATCCATATAAATACTTTCCCAAGGACGAGAAGGGATACAAAGTGGAGTGTACAAACCCATTTTCCTATTGTTTGGCTTGCTAGTAGCACACATGGAATATATTTTTGCATATCTTGAAACAATTTCATTCATGCGAGGCCAATAACAATACCTATGAATTTGAGCAACAATTTTTCCTATCCCAAAGTGGCCAAAAATAAGAGAGGTGTGGGCTTCCCTTATTACATTGACTCTTTCACCTTGTGGAACACATAACTTGCCAAGATGATATAATAATTTGTTATGAACATGATAATCCGACTCTTCATCATGATTTCCTTGACTCAAAGTTGCATAAACATCCTTAGAATCTTCATCTTGAGCATATTTGTTGGGTAGCAGAGGCCTCGCGTAACGGTTTTGGGGCTGAAAGACCATAAGTTAGGGTAATGATATTGTAAAAAGTTTCGTGAAGTGTGCGGAGCGTGAAATGTAATAGGTCAAGTCAAAGGGTTGTCTGCTAAAAAATAATATAAAATAATAGTAAGTGAGTCAGCCTTCCCATGGACTTTAATACATGGCTTCCAAACTGGCAACCTATGAGGCCATTTGGATTTAGAAGCTCCTCATGTGGTTGTTTGATCAGGAGTTTTAGCCGATTTTCATTCCCTATGATAATCAGAGTTGCATCAAGCTCTTTGAGACTCCTATTTTTTATGAAAATTTGAAACACATTCAAATTAGGTAACACTTCATCAGAGATTGTGTGTAGAAGGGGATTGTGAAGTTGCAGTACATACCTACAAATGAGTAGGTAGAAGACATCTTGACCAGGGCCTTGATGAACGACAAGTTTGCATTCTTAAGGGATAAGTTGGGTTTTGTGTAAAACACCTTCCTAACTAAGAGGGAGTGTTGAAATTATAGCTTGGGAGGTAATTTTGCATTGGTCACGTGCCATGATATGTATTCAATCACCTAAATTCACTTCTACAACTAAATTTAAATATTTTCTAAGTATAAACCTCAAGATAAAGTCAATAATTTAATTATTGACTTTAATGGCCAAATTTTTTTAAAATGAAAAATCTTAATGACATATTAAGTTGTGACCATTGATCTCAAGAGTGGAGAGGAAATCTTAGACCTCCATCTCTTTGGAGATTATGCCAGCCACTCTATGGAGAGGAAATCAAGGTATTGAGGGGTGTTCAACATGGCATAAGACAGACTAGGCATTCAACTGAAAAATTAGGTTGAAGCGACAACAAAAAAGGAACAACGCAAAGGTTGACTTTAAAAGCAACTAATAGGGCCAAAACATTAGGTAGTACAACCAAAAATTTGCAGGGTCAAACAAGTCGAATTTGTGGTCCATAAAACCATTTCACTAGAATGCACTAGCTATTTTGGGCAAGGCCATATACAGAAAATACTCAGTTTTGTGTTTCTATAATTGTTGTGAGAAAATTCCCTTGCTATAATCAATATGTTTCAGAAACTGAATAATGCCCAACTTTTCTGGTTTTCCCCACATTGGTGTTTCTAGTGTAAAAATGTGGCATATTGTTTATATGTTTGGTTTCAGAGTTATTTTTGGTTTTGCTATGCATGTTAAGTTTAGGAACCCATTGTTTTTGGTGTATAAAATCAAATCTGAATTTTACTTTTGTTATGAGCATATTTTGTTGGGCACTAAATCTAAATTTGGGTTCAAAAGAAACTAAAATTATATGCTCTAATACCAAAAATTAGGCAACATATATCAAAATACCCTAAAAATATAAATAGAAGAAACTCCACACTTTGAGAAATAGATAAAAAAATAAATATAAGCCTCTTTGAGAGGGAAATCTATTTTCACAATAAAAAAAATGTACAAGAATGGGATGAGTTGATCCTAAAACAATGTCCCCTTGGTATATATGGGAGACAAAAGTCACTCTCCGTCTCCTGCTGGCTACCCTCCATGCTACCTGTTGACAACGCTGCCTTCCATTTTCACCGGGCCTGCTGCATTATGGAGGACATGGAATTAGAGGAGGTGGATTATTCCGCCGAACCTAACCCTAATGTCCCTATCTTTCGTTGCCCTAACCCTACGCTAGTTTATTCTGCTGCTAACCGGGAAATGACTGAACCGCTCCTATCCATATCTCAACCCGTTGTTACTCTTCCCGGACCATCTACAGCTGACCTCTCCTTCGCCGCTCTCTCGATTGAATCCCTAGAGCTTGACTGCCCTCTGCTCTCATTGGAGACCCTCCACCTGCTTGCTGCCTGTTCTCCATCATCCCCTCCCTTCGAACCCTCGCCTTCTGGGGATCTATTGAGCTCTCCACCCTTTGTGCACCCCTATGGAGTCTATCACAACACTGTGCTTGAGTAGACCCTGCCTGAGCCATTAGCCCCTTTTGCCTCTATTGCGGTGTCTCCCTCCATCATTCCATCCAAATGCTTCGAGACCCCGGTCATTAAGGTCTGACACTCTGCGCAGTATCATCACCAGGAGAATTAGGGCTCTCCGGACCCTCTGCAAGACCACTCGACTATGCCAAGATCGGGCAAGTGGAAGATTAAGTGTGCGAAGGCCTCGGGTAAGGACCTCACCCTCAAATTTGGGGAAGGCTTGAACATGGGAGAATTTATCACTACGGCTAGTAAGGTTCTAGTGGGTAGGGTTTGGGGACGTGCCTATTCAGTGGAGTGGCTTAGCCTCTGGGTCAAGGAGATTTGGGGCAACATTTACAAAGATCTTCCTGAGGTGCAGACATTGCCTCGCGGTTGGTTTGCGCTCTATTTCTTGCAGGAAGAATACACCAACTGGGCACTTTCTAGATATTGACACATCAAAATGGCCCTGGTCATGATGAAGCGATGGAGCCCGATCTTTGACCCTGAAAGAGAACAGATCGGTGCTAGGCCATTATGGGTTAGGTTGCTAGGGCTCCCTCTGTAGTACTAGTTTGAGGATGTGTTTGTTTGTATTAGAACACGATGGGTACCTATCTGGACTATGATAAGTCTTATATCCAATCTAGGAACATGTCTCTGGCTCGCATATTGGTCCATCTTGACATGAGAGAGGGCTTAGAGGAGAAAATCACATTGCAATGGAAGAATTTCACCAGGATCCAAATCTTAGACTATGAAGAAGTCCCATTCAGATGTCGCAGGTGCCACAAAGTTGGGCACCTCTTCAAGGAATGCCCATTGGTGTGAAAGGACTCGGATTCTTCTAAGGTACGAGAGGGTGAGACTGCTAGGATTCCTGCATCCGCTCCACGACAGACTCCTCTGGCTACTTCAATGATGAACAGGAAGGGGACATCAAATCAATTTCTGTCTTTGAGCGCTCCTCGTCCACCCTCTCCGTCAATGACCCGATTGAGGGCTACTGCTAGGGCCGTGCACTCCTCGGGTACTCCTCCTCTCCCTGACTATTTTTTATTACTCTCATGCTTGTTCTGTATTGCATTTGCAGTCTGCATTTGCATCGGTTTAGGATTTCACCTCCTCCTCCATCCCCTATCCCCTCGTCTCTCATCAGTCGATCCTCTCGACCACCCCACCATCCTTCCCTCACGAGGCTCCTCCCTCTTCTATCGAATTATCATCTTCCCTCCCAGGTCCCCCCCACCCTTATAATATTCGACCCTGCCTCCCTCTCTCAGCGGCCTACTCTGTATCCTATGGTTTGGGACTGACCCCCCTACATGCGCTCCCAAATCCAACAGAGGTCGTAAATCCCATTTGTCTAAAGCCATCCTATTAGCTGGGGCGGAAGTGGCTTCAGTTAGACAAGAATCACTTGATTAGGTACTTAGAGCTTTGAACATCCTTCCAAAATCTCCCCCATGAAGTGGCTCTCCTTTAATTGAAAGGGTCTAGCTAGCTCACCCAAAAAGCTATCCCTAAGACGACTGCTTGAATCTGAGACTTTAGACATTATCTTCCTACAAGAAACATTGAGTGAGGCTAACCTTATCTCTCGGGTTCTCCACTCCTTGAAGTTTGGGTGGATCTTTCAATCGCTTAATGTCATGGGACAATCAGGTGGAATAGCCTTGGGATATAGCCTCCGTACTATTAACCTCAAGACCTCCTCGGGTGGTTCTGGTTTTATTGGAATGGAAATCTTCTCATCAAATTTGGGCATGGATCTTTGGATGGTCAATGTATATGGCCCATGCCAAAACAGAGAGGCCTTCTGGAACCACTTCCTTAATCTATCCTTCACAAATTCTGAAAACCTCATTTTGGGTGGAGACCTAAACTTCTCCATTGGATATGGGGAATCATGGGGGACAAATGGTTAGGTGGATCCGCTTTCGAATGTTATGGAGCAACTTCTTGAACAACATCATTTAACAGATATCCCCATGATAAAGCCCTTCCCCACCTGGCGAAATCACAGAATCGGTGAGGCTGCTCTGGCCAGGAGATCGGATCGCTACCTCATCAAGGACTCTCTAGTTCAAAGACTCTCCTTATTCAGACAATGGGCTGGTTCTGGAGGTCTATTGAACCACTCCATGATTTATA
The DNA here is from genome assembly GCA_031772625.1 of Pinus tabuliformis. Classification (NCBI taxonomy): domain Eukaryota; kingdom Viridiplantae; phylum Streptophyta; class Pinopsida; order Pinales; family Pinaceae; genus Pinus; species Pinus tabuliformis. Next base: position 1,413,579,191 of record CM062819.1, on the reverse strand, counting down.
TGGAGATCATTGGCCCCTCTCAGAAACCAAGGGCCCTGTATAAATTCAACTCCACCTAGCTATCAAACCCCTCATATATTCAACTGGTTTCAGATTTCTAGCTAACAAATCCTCCTTCCTTGGGGAGAACTTTGGCAGAAGGATTTTGCATCAATCTCACTAATATTAAGAGACTTTCCATTAATTGGGCTAAGGATAAAAGAATGAGGGATGAGCAAACCCTTGGAGATAATGAACAGACATTGGCCACTCTTCTGGATGATCAGGGATGGGGTTTTACTTCAGTAGAGGAAAAGTCTCATCTCATCAATATGGAAAATCAACGATCAAAAATACTGAGGGAGAGGGAAGAAACCTAGTGACTTCGGAGTCGAGCTGTCTGGCTAAAAGCAAGAGATGAGAACACCAAATTATTTCAAAAATTTTCCAAGGGAAGGAAAGTCAGCAATACAATTTGGAATATGCCCATGGAGGATGGGGGCATGGAAACAACCTATAACCATCTCTCTCGCCTTGGAAACTCTCATTTCCAAAAACTTTACAAGGCCCCTCCTCGTGCCTCTCTTGCTGAAATTGTTAGAATTGTAGGACACTTCCCTAGATTTGTGGACCTGGAAATGGCTGAGGAGCTCACTTCCCCTATCACTCAGGCGGAACTAGAAAGTACTCTGAAATGGTTCAAAAAAGATAAGAGTCCAGGGCCGGACGGCTAGATAATTGAATTCTACCTAGCCTTTTATGAGATCATTGGGAAAAAACTTGCTCAAGGTGGTGGAGGAATGCAGGACTTCTGGGCATATGTATGAGGCCATCAATGCCACTTTCATAGCCCTGATCCCTAAATCTTATTCTCCACCAACTGGACACTTTCTAGGTATTGACACATCGAAATGGCCCCGGTCATGATGAAGTGATGGAGTCTGATCTTTGACCCTGAAAGAGAACATATCAGTGCTAGGCCATTATGGGTTAGGTTGCTAGGGCTCCCTTTGCAGTACTAGTCCGAGGATGTGTTTTTTCATATTAGAACACGATGGGTACCTATCTGGACTATGATAAATCTTATATCCAATCCAGGAACATGTCTCTGGCTCACATATTGGTCCATCTTGACACGAGAGAGGGCTTAGAGGAGAAAATCACATTGCAATGGAAGAATTTCACTAGGATCCAAATTTTGGACTATGAAGGAGTCCCATTCAAATGTTGCAGGTGCCACAAAGTTGGGCACCTCTTCAAGGAATGCCCATTGGTGCGAAATGACTCGAACTCTTCTAAGGTACGAGAGGGTGAGACTGCTAGGATTCCTACATCCGCTCCATGGCAGACTCCTCTGGTTGCTTCAACGATGAACAAGAAGGGGACATCAAATCAATTTCTGTCTTTGTGCACTCCTCATCCACCCTCTCTGTTGATGACTCGATTGAGGGCTGCTGCTGGGGTCGTGCGCTCCTTGGGTACTCCTCCTCTCCCTTACTATTTTTTATTATTCTCATGCTTTTTCTGCATTGCATTTGCATCGGTTTAGGATTTCATCTCCTCCTCCATCCCTTGTCCCCTCGTCTCTCATCAGTCGGTCCTCTTGACCACCCCACCATCCTTCCCTCACGAGGCTCCTCCCTCTTCTGTCGAATTATCATCTTCCCTCCCGAGTCCTCCCCACCCTTATAATATCCGACCCCGCCTCCCTCTCTCAGCGGCCTACTCTATATCCTATGGTTTGGGACTGACCCCCCTACATGCGCTCCCAAATCCAACAGAGGTCGTAAATCCCATTTGTCTAAAGCCATCCTATTAGCTAGGGCGGAAGTGGCTTCGGGTAGACAAGCATCACTTGATCGGGTACTTAGAGCTTTGAACACCCTTCCAAAATCTCCCCCATGAAGTGGCTCTCCTTTAATTGCAGGGGTCTGGATAGCTCGCCCAAAAAGTTATCCCTCAAACGACTACTTGAATCTGAGACTTTAGACATTATCTTACTACAAGAAACATTGGTTGAGGCTAACCTTATCTCTCGAGTTCTTCACTCCCTGAAGTTTGGGTGGATCTTTCAATCCCTTAATGTCATGGGACAATCAGGTGGAATAGCCTTGGGATATAACCTCCATACTATTAACCTCAAGACCTCCTTGGGTGGTTCCAGTTTTATTGGAATGGACATCTTCTCATTAGATTTGGGCATGGATCTTTGGATGGTCAATGTATATGGCCCATGCCAAAATAAAGAGGCCTTCTAGAACCACTTCCTTAATCTATCCCTCACAAATTCTGAAAACCTCATTTTGGGTGGAGACCTAAACTTCTCCATTGGATATGGGAAATCATGGGGGACAAATGCTTAGGTGGATCTGCTTTCGAATGTTATGGAGCAACTGCTTGAACAACATCATTTAACGGATATCCCCATGGTAAAGCCCTTCCCCACCTGGTGAAATCACAGAATTGGTGAGGCTGCTCTAGCGAGGAGATCAGATCGCTTCCTCATCAAGGACTCTCTAGTTCAAAGACTCTCCTTATTCAGACAATGGGCTGGTTTTGTAGGTCTATCAGACCACTCCACCATTTATATGGAGATCATTGGCCCGTCTCAGAAACCAAGGGCCCCGTATAAATTCAACTCCACCTAGCTATCAAACCCCTCATATATTCAACTGGTTTTAGATTTCTAGCTAACAAATCCTCCTTCCTCAGGGAGAACTTTGGCAGAAGGCTTTTGCATCAATCTCACTAATAATAAGAGACTTTCCATTAATTGGGCTAAGGATAAAAGAATGAGGGATGAGAAAACCCTTGGAGATATTGAACAGACATTGGCCAATCTTCTGGATGATCAGGGATGGGGTTTTACTTCATCAGAGGCAAAGTCTCATCTCATCAATATGGAAAATCAATGATCAAAAATACTGAGGGAGAGAGAAGAAACCGGCGACTTCGAAGTCGAGCTATCTGGCTAAAAGCAGGAGATGAGAACACCAAATTCTTTAAAAAATTTTCCAAGGGAAGGAAAGTCAACAATACAATTTGGAATATGCCCATGGAGGATGGGGGCACAACAACAACCTATAACCATCTCTCTCGCCTTGGAAACTCTCATTTCCAAAAACTTTACAAGGCCCCTCCTCGTGCCTCTCCTGCTAAAATTGTCAGAATTGCAGGGCACTTCCCCAGATTTGTGGACCTGGAAATGGCCGAGGAGATCACTTCCCCTATCACTCAGGCGGAACTAGAAATTACTCTGAAATGGTTCAAAAAAGATAAGAGTCCAGGGCAGGATGACTGGAAAATTGAATTCTACCTGGCCTTTTATGAGATCATTGGGAAAAAACTTGCTCAAGGTGGTGGAGGAATGCAGGACTTCTGGGAATATGTATGAGGCCATCAACATGACTTTCATGGCCCTGATCCCTAAATATTATTCTCCTATTTCCCTTTGTAATTGTCTCTATAAAATCATTTCCAAGATTATTTCCAATCGGCTCAGGCCTATCCTATCCTGTCACATCTCCCCTGAGCAATTTTCTTTCCTCCAGAATAGACAAATCCATGAAGCTATCGGCACAACTCAGGAAACCCTACACTCCCTTAAAACTAAAAATCTAAAAGGGGCAATTCTCAAAATCGACCTTGTCAAAGAATTTGACCATGTTAGTTGGCTATACATCAATATGATCCTCACCCACCTAGGATTCCCTCCCCACTTCATCGACTAGATTATGTGTTGTATCACCTTAGCCACCTTCAATGTTCTCATAAATGGTTCAGCATCACATTTGTTCCATTCTGAGAGAGGTCTTCGACAAGGATGCCCACTCTCCTTGCTCCTCTTTTTGATTGTCATGGAAGGTCTCAACGGACTCATTGCATTTTCCAAGCATGAAGGGCGGATACAAGGGCTAAAAATGTCTGACTATTGTTTCCTCACTCATCTAATTTTCGTAGATGATGTTCTTATCTTCCTAAATGGAAGCATGAGGGACTCATCTACCTTCCATGAAATACTCACCCTATTTTCCTTGGCTACAGGTATGGAAGCAAACCACTCCAAGTCTATCATTACACTTTCCATTGCATCTCCTCCAGAAACCAGGTACACAAAACAAAACTTCCCTTTTCAGAGCCAACATTGGGAGGATGGCCTCAAGTACCTGGGGTTCTGGATCCAGCCACATTATTACAGAATAGCTGATTGGATTTGGCTTGTGGTTAAAATTGAAAAACGCTTACAAAACTAGAACCACAAATTCCTATCTAGAGTTGGTCGGTTAGTCCTCATCAAATCTGTCTTGGAGGCTACCCTGATCTACTAGATGTATTTGGCTTCGATCCCTAATGGAATCCTCACCCGAATTCAGAAGATTTGCTGCATATTCCTTTGGAACGGGTAGAAAGAGAGCAAACCTTTTTCCTGGGTGGGATGGAAGCACATTGCCCTCCCCAAGAAATGGGGTGGTTGGGGACTAAAGGACTTTTCAGTCTTTGCACATGCTCTTGTTGCCAAGATGGGATGGATCCTGGTCTCATCACAAAACCTTTGGACTGAAGTCTCCTACCGCAAATATATATGGCCTCATCACCTCTTGGATTGGATTCGACTGCCCTTGTTATGAAACCATCTCAAGAAAAGATAGAAAGATAGATCAATGCCTTAGAATTCAGCCTCTTCGAGGGGGAAACCTCCTTTACATTACATAAATGAACAATTCTTGGATGATACAAATTAAAAGACCTCCTTTCTATATATAGGAGTCTATGGGGTCATAATATAATCAGAGCCGACATAACAATAATAATGTAAGGGCACAATAATAACAATAGTGGGCTTCTATGGGGCACAATAGTAACCATATGGGCACTACATGGGTACATCAATATAATAAGGGGGTTGTACTAATAACAATAAGGGGTTACACTAGTAGTATAGGGGCCTAACATGCCCCTCTCCCTCAAAAAGCATTGTACTCAATGCTTGAGTAGTTCTTGATGCTTCTGTATAAAATTATTGTCCTCCCATGTGGAATCTTCAGTGGGTAAGTTCTTCCACTTGATGAGATACTCTGAAATTGATCGATTTCGTAGCTGTCGGGTTCTTGTTTCTGTGACTGCTCCAGGTTCCAATATGATTTTTCCTTCCTCTTCAATTTCTAGCAATATTGTTTGAATTGGGATCTTTTGCAACTTTTGAATAAGTGGCCATACTTCTTCATCCTTCTTCCATTCATCACTTGCTTCATTTATCCAATCTATTTGGATAATAGAAATAGCACAAAACAATGCTTCCACATCCTCATCCTTGAAGAGTCTTCCCATTTGGTAGGGTCGCCATTTTTTAAGTGCATGTAGTATTGCCAACATTTCCTTCTCATAAATAGTTTTCTTGAGATGTAGCAGTAAAAATACCCAATCACTTACATCAAAACATTTTTCACTACGATGTTGATCTACCTGTTGTTTCGCTTGATTTTGCACCGAAGTGGCCTTATCCTTTAAAAGTTGGAGAAATTGTTGTTGATGCTCGATGTGATATTTCACTGCTTGAACCTTTTTCTTCTTGATATGTCCTTCTATCTCTAGAGTTTGAGGAGTGGTAATTTCTTCCAATCCTTTACAAGATATGGTCGGATTCATTTCTTGATGCTCGATGTGATCTTTCACTTCTTGAACATTTTTCTTCTTGATATGTCCTTCTATCTTGATAGTTTGAGGAGTGGTAATTTCGACCAATGAATTACAAGATATGGTTGGATTCATTTCTTCTTTCTAGATGTGATCTTTCACTTCTTGAACCTTTTTCTTCTTGATATGTCCTTCTATCTTGAGAGTTTGAGCAGTGGTAATTCTTGCCAATGCTTTACAAGATATGGTCTGATTCATTTCTTCTTTCTCTGGGGTGGGGTCCTGGCGTATATCTTCTTCTTTTAATGTTTCTTGATCCTTTTCTTCCTCCTCTTCATATTCTATTTTAAATAATTTCTTCTCAGGACACTTATGACCTTTAGTGCATTTGTTATCACAATTGTAACAAAACCCTTTTTCTCTTTTTTCTTCCAATTGTTGTGGTGTAACCCTTGTAGGTTGTGGAAGGCTAGGAGAAACAACACTTCCATCTTTATAGTTGTGAGGGGTATGCTTCCTGGTTTCCATAATTTTTCTTTCCACTATGTCACAAAGCCCTTTTACTCTTTCCAATTGTTGTGGTGTTGCTCTAAAGAAGGTGTTTCTCTTTGTATCCTCATAATGTGCTATCATTTCCTCCGTGAAAATTGACCACGTAACAAGTTTTTTACGAGAACAAAGCCCTTCATACCATAAAAATTGATCCGGTTCTAAATATGAAGATGCAATACATACCTTTTGTAACAGTTGTACACCATGTAGATCAAAATATTGCTCCATTTGAAGTATCCAATTTACCGGATCCTTGCCATCAAACTTCCTCATCTTGCTTTTTCTTGATTTTAGGAGCTCGATCTTGAAACAACTCTAACTCTGTACTTTTGGATCTTTAAGTTTTGAAATTGCGACCTGTAGTAGCCCTCTGTGTCCTCTCTCCAATGCCACCAGTCTGATCCAAATTGGATTCTCCAAGAAAGAGTTATTCACAATCTCCCAAGATGACCTGATTATAGACCTTTCCAGAAGAGCGAACTTTTATGAAGTGCCACGTGTCACTGTTTCGACCGGCTCTGAAAATATATACAAGAAACTACAGTCCGTCCTCTTTCTGTACCTTCTTATGAAATTTCAATCCGATCCCTAGAGAGAAAGTTATGATGATTTTCCCCAAGTCACCTGTTTGGAATGTAATTCAGGAGTATGCAAAAAGACCAACTTCCTCAGATCATATCTCCACAAATATAGCGCGAAAAGCTTTGAAATTTGGACCCAAGGTTTAGCACGATTTCTTCTAAAATGGGGTTTTTTTTGCAACTTCTGAAACATCACAGAAAAAAAGTTATAGCGAAAATGCCACGATGACTTGTTTGGAGCAGCGAAACCCTAGAATGCAA